>APFE031575576.1:0-11038 GCA_000404065.3 Pinus taeda | reverse complement strand
ATATATATTCGCGTTTCCCCGTTTCCAAAATTTGGGGAGGTCGCGTTTCGTTTCGCTTCCCCGTTTCTTCGTTTCGTGCAACTTAGGTTTACAATGACATATAGATTGTTGACAAATGGTCCGACCTTGTTGAAAAAATTTGACACTTCCGCTTCTTTGGAACTTTGACAAATCCGGTGCAACAAGTCCCATATAGATTCAACAAATAAGCAATGATAAAAAAACTCTAGAAATTTATTGGAAAATAACTAGAGATTTTTACATCTAGAGCATACTCCTAAATCAATTGTCAATGCAAGATAACTTTACATTAACAAATCTATAAGAGCATATGGAAATAAAATAGATCAAAGCATGAGCAAAAGAAATAATACCAATAGTGAACCAATCATCATACTTCAATGGAACAACAACTCATGAATGAACCCCAAAGTCTTTTATTGGAATTGAGAACAAGTGTACATAAGAGCAGAGCTTCCCCAAACACAATAGCTTGTAACAATCATTACAAAATGAGAGCACAAATCTCTATTATATAGAGAAATGGAAGCAAATCTTAATATAGCAACAAAGAGACAAATGACCATGGAGAAGATATCAGAGAATGAAATCAAACTCCAAGAAATCGAATTCCATAGGTGGCACCAAGATATACTCAAGCAAAATCGAATTCCCCAAGTGTACGTACAAGCAAATCCAAGTGTGCAATGAGAGAGAGTTAACTTCCAACAACCAAGCCAAGAGATGCCACCTCGAGTTGATGCTTCCAAAGTGCCCAACGTAAATCTCCTTGAGAAAACTCGTGTTTCTTCATGGAATGACAGATGTAGATGGGTGGGAACCAATGTGGGAACAAATTCCCACAAAAATATCTCCCAAATACTCCCACATCCTCCGAAATGTGCATTAATTTGACAAATTCGAATTTCCAAGTAAGCAACTTCCTCATTTAATAGCAGAAATTTGATTTCCTTGAGTGGGCCATGTATTTATGATGCAAGGTTCCAAATCATCCTCGACTTGTCTTTTAACTCTTTTCTTTGACTTGATATAATTTTCAAGTCATTTCCATGTCATTTTGTCACCAAATTTCCCACTAAACTAGGGAAAAATGGGTTTTGAGGGTCTAGAACTTATTTTTTACCTCTCAAAGCGTGTTATGGTAGAAAGTTTAGGGTAAGAGGTGTAATTTTGAGCACACATACTCCATATAACTTCTCTAGACATCACTTATTACATTCCATTTTTATTTAATTTTTCTTCCTGCGGGAAATTTAAAATATGGCCCCTAAACCTAATCAAATTCCACGAAACTTTATGAGTGATCTAGTATGGTAGTATACAATGACTCTAGACACTAGGCCTCACCCAAGGCCCCGCCTTCAAGTCGTACTCCAACTTTGGGGTTATGCTTGGAGGAAAAAACTCAATTAAATATTAAGTCCCCGTAAGGATATAATAATTAACCAAGTGAAAAAAACCTCCCAAAGTAAACTCACTTGATGACAAGGTTGCAAGTTAGCTAGGCCTATTACATGACTCAATTTCATTATATTAACATCACTTTACATCATCCTTGCAGGACTTGTGGAATCTGAGTACAACAGAAGAAGATGAGAAGAAGAAGTAGAGTTGAAAAACTCTAGTGATATGATGATCTTTGATGATACATGAAGCCTGTGATACATCTTTGGCATGGAGTCTTCGAAAATCTTTGGATATGTTACTGCTCAAATTAGTAGGGGACCTAAAAGGAGCTCTTAAAGGGATAACTACTAGGCCAAGGGCAACGATGGAGACTTAGCCCACCATCACCTCAGCTAACACTCCCTACTCTTTATGAACTTTCACCGATTGGAGGAGACCCGATATATAGAAAGTCACTTGTGAAGGATGAATCAACAAATGGATGTGAAGTGACCCTAATGACCCTTTTTTCTAGAAGGAGGTTAAGAATGGAGCTTGCTTGCTCTTCAAGCAAGGTACAAAGCTTTCTAGGAGAAGGAGGTGAAGGTTTAAAGGGTAGGTTTAAGGAATATGCCTTGTAAAATAGTTTCCCAATCCTTATTGAATTTGGTTTCCCAAGTGGTTCTTGAAGAATTAGTTTTTCAAAGGTATGGGATCACATGGGACCAAGTGGACCCAACCTAGGTTAAGGGGAGGGAGTTTAGCAACCAATGATGATCTTAACCCAGACAAGGAAGGAGAAAGGATAAAAACAAGAGTTGTCACTTAAAGGTGTCAAATCGATCCAATGAGGTACTAACTTAGGGAACCAAGGGCAAAGTTTGATCTCAGAGCTAGGGCTTGGGATATCTCACAATCCCACAATCGGAGTCTCTTCAAATTTGGAGGAGACCTTGAGTACACACCAACGCAGTAGAGGCTAGGAGATCGAAATTTTCTATTGCTACTTTGTTGGGAAAGTGATACCCTAGGTGGCCCAGTGTGGCTGGACCTAGAATGAAGGGGGAAAGGTGAAGAAAAATGGTTCTGTGAGTGACCACTTATTGGTAGACAAATGCTTAATCCCTTGGGGAGAATGGAGTCTAGGAGAATGATGAGAAAGGACTTCGTTTCTCGGTCAAGGAGGCCTCAAGGACTACAGCGCTTGGCCTTTAGGGGAAGAAGAAGTGACCTTAAAGATTTATACTTCGCTTTGTAAAAAGAGATGGCTTATTAAGATAAATTCAATGGTAGAATTATCCCTTTGAGATTTCATTTAACATACATGGTCCATACATTGAGAGATGCTATATAGAAGCAATAATTCTACAATTTCGCAATTATGCAATGCAACAATTAGCCCTAGTATAGCGAAAATCTCATTCCAATGCATATGGCAAAGTAAAACAAGAATAGCATTAAATGTGTGTGCTTACATGTAAGAGAACATATCCAACCATCAACATATTTGCCAATAAAGAAGCTCTAAGATAAGAAAGTCCAATCCAAACATCAAAATTCATCCATTCTCCAATTCATCCTCCAAGAAAGAAATGCGAAATTTTCAAGAGAGAATGATCTAATCCTAGTGATGATACAAAATGAATTCATGTCTCTCTTATTTATACACTCATTAGGAGTTTGAATTATCTAATTTGAGCCTACATTAGCCCATCAACTAAAATAATGTGCAAATAACTATCTATTAGTGACAAGCCCACCAAACTAGCTCATAAACAAAATAATAAGCCTCCCAAGAGGTCGAATAATCAATAATGCATGTCGTTGGGCTTTCTAAGAGGCCTGGTGAAGTCCATAAGTGCCAAAAATGATGAATTGGACTTCAAAAGGTAATGGACAATGGGTTGGCCCCTTGTTCTCCGCATAATAAACCTGTGGTGCTCCCAATGGCTGTAAGGGCACATAAGGGATCTCATGGGTCTCCAAGTTAGTCGAAGATGCTTGTAGTCCATCTATAAGGGCTCAAATGATGGTGTAAGTAATGCCACACTAGCATACAAGTCTTGGGTCATCTACCAAGTGCATGGTACAACTATGAGACAGGCTAGGCAAAGGTGAACCAGGTGCATCTTCCTAGTCTAATAGGTGGATCTTGAGCAATCTTTGAACTAAACTGAGGATCCATGGAGTGTTGTCTACTATTGTGGAGGCCCATGGCTCTCAACACACACCCTACACGTACCAATGTATCCCTCTGCAGGGTTAGGATCTCGTATAGGGAGACAAAACCCAAGATGGAGACCACCTATAATCTTGCATAAGATCCAATGCATCCCCTAGCCTTCCAGTACAAAAAATCATCAAGGAAATCGAGTAAAAGAGCTTATAAACCATGGACAACAAGTGGGGACTTCATAATGGCATGGTCTTCCATAATGGGCTTTGGCATGTGCTAATGTCTCCAAGCTCCAAATGGGGTTAACCAAGTATGCCATTAGGTGGTTTCTACTTCTAAAGGGAATAATATGTCCAAGTTACATCTTTTTAAAGGTGGTAACATGTGGTAAAGAGATGAATGGTGTAGGTAATGAAAAGGGGCAACCCTGGGCCACATGCTGGGGTACAAGGGTAGCTAATAAAAGAGAAGCGCACACTTGGGTATATAATGTATAGGATGGAGCAATCGTGGTATATGAGGCGGCCTGGCCTAAATTTTTCCACCCTTCTTTATATGCCTTTTGCCTTTTTATGATTTTTCTTTAATTAATTGCTCGCGGCTCAAGGGGTAAGAGCATGATGTGTGAGATATAGCAATGGGTACCCCTTTTAAGGTAGGGCGGTTCATTGCCCACCAGAGGTGGGGACAATCATGGGTTCCTAAATGATAAAGAAGGCTCATCTAGGGCCTGTAGGAACCAAAGTGATGGCCATGATGATGGGGTAGAGCTCATGTATTGTTTTTTTCCCACGTGCTAAATGTGTTTGCCCCGACCATCTTTTGCATTTTGTGGTACATTTTCATGTTGAATGTGGCCAATTATGCTTTTTCTTTTCTTTTTAGCGGCATCAACCTTTGGGGCATCATTCCAGGCCTGACACAAGGTGCGGGCAAGGGGAAGGGGAAAACTAACCCTATGTGGACCTAGTGGAGGAATGTGGACCCAAGTGGGAGAAATGATGAATGGGGTTAAAATGAGTGGAAAGGGGGCAATATATGTGGATGAGGGAGTGGGACCACGCAAACAAAATTAGTGTTTCCCATGAAGTACTATCCCTAAAGCCAAATGGTCAGTAAAAGTGATCCCACGGGACTAGAATCCAAGGTTAATATCGAAAAAGGGGTCTAAGGAACAAGAGCACGGACCTAGCCCATTCTTTCCGTCTAAGTTGCACGAAACGGGGAAACGGGTACGAGTTTCCGAAACGGGAAGCGATACGAAACGCGACCTCCCCAAATTTTGGAAACGGGGAAACACGAATATATATGTATCTATATATTATATATATATATATATTATATATATATATATATGAAAATATTTAAATTAATATATTGTGAATCTTAAAGCATAAATTGATTACCATTATACATTTTTATTACACTTAACATTAAGATTTAATTTACTTCACATTTACTTCATGAATGATCAAATGATGAAATAAAAATATCGGAATATCCGAAAGGCAACTTTTTCTAATATCCCAAATCTCAAATACCTTTATTATATGAATATATTGAGGCTGCAAGTACAATTAAAGATATTAAGGCTGACAAGAGAGAGTCCAATGAGGAATTTCTGCATCTACATCCCATTCTTTAGAAGGACCATTGTTGTATGGGGAGGTTTCTCCTCGTACATAGTTGAACGACCTAGGATTTTGATTAAAATACACTGTTTCATACTAGTACCCTACATGATCTTGTTATTGGGAGTTTCCCTGATTAGAGGCTTGTTCTTTGATATAATACAAGTTCCATACGCCTAGTAATGATAAATCCAATGGAAAATTGAATCCTCAATCCTGAAATCCTGAAAAACAAATAAGGTTGCTGGATTTGAGTGAGATTCTTAAATTCTACTTTCTCCATATGAAACTCCAATGAGGGCGAAACCACTCTCAACTCCTGAGTCATTTCATGGTAATGTTAAAAATTTAAGTAAAAGGATGAAAATGAAAAATAAAGGAGAATATCACTTTTACTTTAAGAATTTAATATTACTATGAACTGCATATCAACACTAGGGCAAAAATTCACTTTTATAGCTTTAGACACGGATCTAGAAACAATAAGAAGTCACTAACATACCCTAAAAGTAGATTAAAAAAAAATATGCGTTTATAACTTTAGACATGCATCTAGAAGCAACAAGAAGTCACTAACATACCCTAAAAGTAAATTAAAAAACAAATAAAAAAAATTAAAAAAAACACAAGTTAATGAGGAAACATGGGTTTTACGGCCCTGAAACGCGTTTCCAGCCGAAACGGAAACGTGGCAGTACGGCCGGAAACGCGTTTCACGGCCGTACCAAACACGTTTCCGCGTTTCGTACCCATTTCCGTACGGAAATGGACCTCTATACCACGTTTCCTGCAACGTAGCTTTCTGCTGAAACCCCCGGTAATCCATTCCCATAAGTGTCCATGATAAGCAAACTACAATACTCAATTACCAAATGACAAGGCATACCTTTAGGTTCGGGAGGCCCACTTTCAAACATATGATCATGGCAGATGGGTGAGGGACCACATGGATGGCTTAGGTGGCGGAGAAGTGGCACAATGAGCTAGTTGGTGGCTGTTCGCTGTCGGTTAAGAACCATCTTGGAGAATTTTTTTCTCTTAGGGATATCACCCACAAAATAGTGGGTAATAGGGTACACTTCAGTAGTCAACAGGGTCCACCTTAACCACTATCGGTGTTACAATAATTGATAATAAATGTTTAATGATGGCCTTAGCCATGGTATTGCAATAAATGATTATAAATGTTTAGATGATGTCCTTAGGCATGATTTAGCCATGATTACAAGTGCATTCTTGATACATGTGAGTGCGTCATGGTCTTATGTGAACATTGAATACCACATCCATTATAGTTGTGCCTTGGCCTTGAGCATTGCATTAGGATTTCATGCATGACATATTTACACCATTTACATGACAGGATAATTTATTTTAAGTTCACATTGCTCAACATTTGCCTTTATAGCCACACATCTGCGATTTTTACATAATTTGACCCAATACACTCCAAGGGTCAAAACCAAGTTATTGCAAACAACATCGGATTAATCTCTATAGAAGGTCCCATATAAGGTTATTTATTCATTATTTTCCAATATAATGATGGTCCACAAAAACATGGTTACAATTAAGTGCTCCATGTTAGGAAGGTAAATTTAAATAGCTTGACATAAAATGTAGAATTTTATCTTTATCATGAACTATAATATTGAAATTCTGAAAGTAAGAAAAGCAACGTGATATAATAGGCTTTGAAAACAAAGATTTCATTGTAGGTAATTATTGCACTGGCTTCTTGGTATTGAATATTTTTTGGTTCTAACTTTTCTAGTCCATTTTATGATTGAAATTTGAAGTCCAATTGTTCTCTTAATGCTCTTAGCTTGCTCTTAGAGAGATTCTTGGTTTTGATAGAAGTGGGTCTATATTTGTATGGGGCTTTCAATGTGCTCCTTAATCTTTTGTTCTCAAACATAAAGCATATTTACTTCAACTTTTTTTTTGTGTGTTGTCTTTGGAGTCCGCCAAATTTAATAGGTTTTGAGTGGTTGTATTTCAAGATTCCTTTCTTAGATTAGACTACTTCATAAATTTCAGTTGGTTTTGTTTTGGCTTTGCATCTTTTTGTCAATGGAGTTAGAAATGTTGTTCTACCATAATCTATTACTTTGTAGCTATAAGCTCTGCTACAAAAAATAATGTTGAGATGTGCCCTTGATATTTAACCAGGCAGATACTCGGACTCTCAGGATAGATTCTTGGAATCAACTTGCTTCTGAAGAAGGTAAACACAATATCTTGGTTATAGTTTCAAAACATGGAGTTTATTTATTTGCCTTTAAAAGTTTTGACATTGTATGGAAATGGTAATATTTTGTAGGGTGTGCAAGTTTCAAAATGGCATATCTAATTTACATTGTTGAATTGTGAGTCATTCGATAAATATCCTTTACATCATAAAATATCCTTTCAACAAATGCTAGTTTATAATTTGTCCATAGATGAGCTTTTTCTACTCAAGCTTAACTTCGTTTGAATCTAGTTATAGTTTATTGGAGACATGTTCTTGGTCGTTTCATTCTAAATGGACTTCGTTGTTTCCCAAATTAAAGTTGCTCCACCTACACTTTGGGGCGTGGGGACACGGAAATGCAATTGAGTATGCACTTGCTAACAATTTTTTGATCTGTCACATTAAAAACTTCCCAATTGCTCATCCAAATTTCTATAGTAGATCAAGCTCACTTAGCCGTATCCCTTTCTAGCTCTTCCCCCTCTTCCTCTCTTACCCGTTTAAATTTTTCAATGTTCTATGCTTCAACAATCACTTATAACATTTCTTCTTCCAATAGCAATCACTTTATCCAACTATCTTCAATCTTTCAATAATAGTAAGCAATTGTAGATAAAACATAAAACCATATGCACAATAGAAGACAACTAAGAAGAATAGAGACATAGAGATTTGGTCAAAGACTAGGGAAAAACCCAACAAGGGGGAAAGCCCTTTCCAAATCCTTCTATTCTATTGTCATCAAATGTTTAGTAGAGAGATTCATAATCCAAGTATATCAACAATGAGTCAAAGGGTCAAAGCCTTGACTAGCCAAATCAACCAACCAAGATCCAATCAAATATGAGCAAGAAAGTCAAATATGGTCAAACTTGAATTCTACAATTTTTTGTCAAGGTCAACAATAGTCAACGTTTCCCTAACCTATTTCACAGGGTTCGTCAGACCTGAACCTTGAGGTTCGAAATCTGGCGAACCTCAAGATTCTGCTTAACTTCGTTTGAATCTAGTTATAGTTTATTGGAGACATGTTCTTGGTCGTTTCATTCTAAATGGACTTCGTTGTTTCCCAAATTAAAGTTGCTCCACCTACACGTTGGGGCGTGGGGACAGGGAAATGCAATTGACTATGCACTTGCTAACAATTTTTTGATCTGTCACATTAAATACTTCCCAATTGCTCATCCAAATTTCTATAGTAGATCAAGCTCACTTAGCCCTATCCCTTTCTAGCTCTTCCCCCTCTTCCTCTCTTACCCGTTTAAATTTTTCAATGTTCTATGCTTCAACAATCACTTATAACATTTCTTCTTCCAATAGCAATCACTTTATCCAACTATCTTCAATCTTTCAATAACAGTAAGCAATTGTAGATAAAACATAAAACCATATGCACAATAGAAGACAAGCAAGAACAATAGAGACATAGAGATTTGGTCAAAGACTAGGGAAAAACCCAACAAGGGAGAAAGCCCTTTCCAAATTCTTCTATTCTATTGTCATCAAATGTTTAGTAGAGAGATTCATAATCCAAGTATATCAACAATGAGTCAAAGGGTCAAAGCCTTGACTAGCCAAATCAACCAACCAAGATCCAATCAAATATGAGCAAGAAAGTCAAATATGGTCAAACTTGAATTCTACAATTTTTTGTCAAGGTCAACAATAGTCAACGTTTCCCTAACCTATTTCACAGGGTTCGTCGGACCTGAACCTTGAGGTTCGAAATCTGGCGAACCTCAAAAGAATCTTGAGCGACCAGGTTTGAGGTCAATCGGCAACTGCGATTGAGAAGAAACCTTTGGAAAACAGGTTCAAGAGTGAAAATTTGTTTAAAGGTTTGAGGCCAACTGGCATAGGAAAAACCCTCGGGAAAGAGATTATGGGGCAAGCAAATTACACATTGAAAATAAGGGCAAGAATTTGCATTACGAACTAAAATCGCACTAAGTTATAGATTGGGATCAAGTTATGCATTACGGGTTTAGGTTACAAATGACTATTATCGGTATATAATTTTCACTGTGCATTTAATTGTATCGAGCAAAGGATAAATGAAACTAACTATTACTCAAAATTACAATTTAACATGATCCAACAAATAAATTTTCTTACTTTATCCACTTCATAATCCAATTTAAAAAAATTATGGTGGAATAAGCATTTAGTCCAAAGTGAAAAAGACGACAAAATTGTTGATTTCGGGTAGCGTCAGATGTGCTCTAGCTCCGAAATTTTGTGGAGGGGCTAGAACACATGAAATCTCCAGAACCCAGGAATTGTTTGGAGAAATTCCACCCGGATGAGGAGTTATTAAAATAATTAATATTTTTAATGGGTTCCTAAGTCTAAACTTAGGAAAATAAAAATATTAATGTGTATTAATAAAATATGGGTGAGAAGGTTCTAAGTGACGAGGATCAAGCCTGTTTTAATCTTAGCTGTTGATTAGAGATTAGATCATGGCCGTTGATTCATCAACATGAAAAGTATAAGAGGAGGCTTGAGGGTCAGTTGGAGACACACCAAGAGATCAAAGAGTTCGATTTTTTTGGGGTGTGGTTTGCTGAGAAAGTCGAGCTAAGTGATCTGAATTGCAGTGAGAGGGGTAGTTCGATAGAGGGAATTTAGTCCAAGGCCGAGGATACATAGCAGAGAAGCAAAGCAACTGTAGGAGAGACAACGCAGCTCTAGAGAGGGAGACACAATAGCTAGAGGGGTTGACACAGACCCCTAGAGGCAACGCTGGGGTTTTTTGTGGGGCAGAGAGAGCAATAGTTCAACATATCGACTTCTGAGCAAGGGAGGCTCACTGGGAGGGTGACATAGTTCTAGCGCAGAGCTTGGAGCAACCATTGTTGCCCAACACTGGGAATAACATTGTCATCTGTGGGGTTTGATCATCCAGTTGCTGGAATTGTCAAAATATTTGTCTCCAGATAGATACTTTTGCCAGGTTTATTCTTTGTTGGGTGAGTCGGATTTGGCACCCTAGTTGTATTCAGAAATCTGCTTAATAATACAAACCCTCTATATGCTACATCGATTTTCCCGAATTGGGTTTTTCCGGGGATGATTGTCCAAAAATAACGGTGTTCCTTGGGTGATTGTCTCAGTTTATTTCAGTTCATGATCTATATGTATGGGTAGGCTGCAATAGTGTTTTCATCGTTGTTTAAGTAATTAAATAACTTGTTAAATGTAAAGAACAAGTAGGAGATGATAAACCAGTGATTGCAGTAGGATGTCTGATGTGTAGATTCAGAAATTATCACATGGTATCAGAGCGATTGTAGATCATAGGAGATTGAAGACACCAACCGAGAAATCCAGAGAATTTGCTGTAGAGAAGCAGCTGTCTCGAGTGACAGCTCTGTTTCAGAGGTAGAGGAGTAGCTGTCCCGAGTGACCGCTGTTTCAGAGGCAGAGGAGCAGCTGTAGGAGTGATGCAGAGCCAGAGGAGTGATGCAGAGGCTCACGCAGTGCTTGCGTTAGCATTTCGAGCCCATAGAGGGTGACACAGAGCCAAAGAGGAGCCCACGTAGTGACTACGTTAGCTCATTGGGCCAGCGCAGAGCCTGAAAGGTT
>APFE031575561.1:0-12274 GCA_000404065.3 Pinus taeda | reverse complement strand
CTTTCTCTCTTTCTTGAAGTTTGACATGGAGAGCAGAGGTATGAGGCTTGCCAAGGAGGATAGTATGACTGTTGATGGAGCCATACTAACTGCAAATAGTCATGGTGACAAATTTTAGTGTTACAGATTGTAACCAAGGGTGGGTCTCATCAAGCTGACACAAGCTTCCTAAACTAAGTGTGGAAATCCTTTTTGATTGTATACATCTTCGCACTTTGCATCCACAAAATGCGAGGATTTTACATTCTTTATACAAAACTTGGGCCTTTAGCCCTGAAATGTGGGCTTTTAACCCCATAAGTGACCTTAGGGGACCTGCTCCCAAGAATTCCTTCCTACTAGAAAGAGAGGTTCTTGTGGATTCTCTCCTCTAGGGTGAAGAGGTTCCTATGGATTCTCTTCATCCCAAGGAGGTTCTTGTGGATTCGCCTTTTCCAAAGAAGGAGGTTCTTGTGGATTCGCCTCTCTATAGATGTTGCAAAAGTATTTGTTATTGCATGTCTGTAGTGTGACATGATTTTCCTCAATGAGCATGTTGGCTAGTCCTTGACCTTTGACTAGTTTAGTGGGCTTGATTTCCACCTCATATTCCTACAATTTTTCTATCCATTTGTCTCATCGACCATCAATGTGAGGTTGAACCAATATTTATTTCACTGCAGTGGGTGATATATATGTTACCACCTTGGAGGGTGGGTCTCATCAAGCTGACACAAGCTTCCTAAACTAAGTGTGGAAATCCTTTTTGATTGTATACATCTTCGCACTTTGCGTCCACAAAATGCGAGGATTTTACATTCTTTATACAAAACTTGGGCCTTTAGCCCTAAAATGTGGGCTTTTAACCCCATAAGTGACCTTAGGGGACCTGCTCCCAAGAATTCCTTCCTACTAGAAAGAGAGGTTCTTGTGGATTCTCTCCTCTAGGGTGAAGAGGTTCCTATGGATTCTCTTCATGCCAAGGAGGTTCTTGTGGATTCGCCTTTTCCAAAGAAGGAGGTTCTTGTGGATTCGCCTCTCTATAGATGTTGCAAAAGTATTTGTTATTGCATGTATGTAGTGTGACATGATTTTCCTCAATGAGCATGTTGGCTAGTCCTTGACCTTTGACTAGTTTAGTGGGCTTGATTTCCACCTCATATTCCTACAATTTTTCTATCCATTTGTCTCATCGACCATCAATGTGAGGTTGAACCAATATTTATTTCACTGCAGTGGGTGATATATATGTTACCACCTTGGAGTGTAGCACATACTCTCGAAATGCCTTGAAAGCCTTCGCCATAGTGTATGTTTTTTTATATAAAATAATGCATTTCAATTCTGCATCCCTAAGGGAATAATTGAAGAAAGCTATAGGCTGCTCGTACCCTTCTTTGTTCCTTTGCAACAAGGCCGTTGCTAGGGTGTGCTCTAATACAAATGAAAGAATCCAAAATTCTTTAGAAAAATATGGACTTGCTAAAAATGGGGCTTCATAATAGATTTCTTAATATTCTCAAATGATTCCTACATTTCCAGAGTCAACCTAAATTCACTAGTTTTCTTAAGCATGCTAGTAACGTGTTTAAAGAGCTCTGCCAAGTTCACAATGAACTCGCGTAAGAAGTTGATCTTACCTAAGAAGGATTGGACTTATTTTTTATTTAGTGGAAAAACAAGCTATGAAATAGATTCTACTCGCTCTATATCAATTTTGACACCTTCTTTTGAGACAATATGTCTTAACAAATTCCATTATTGCGATGCAAAAATTGAATTCTTGGGATTTAATGATAAGCTAAATCTCTTGCACTTGAGAAAGTGTCAGTATGAAAATTCTTAGTAGGCATACCAAAAATGCTTCACTTAAATCATTGGTGACTAGTGACCCTAACAACAGAAAATGGCTGCTTTTATGCTTTAGATCTGCAATAAAACGTGAGAAAACCCTACAAGAAAATATATGATGCAAGACAAAAACATATAGAAGTAGTAGATTAAAGTGTAATAACCCAATCTAGGACTTCAAATGAATAATTATTTTATTAAAAGACCTGGTGAGGAATATTTACAAAATGGGTATATAGATCCCCCTCCGTGGGATGGGTCCTTTTGATGACCTTGTGCTTCAATGATCTGTTTCTCTTTCTAAAAAAAAAATGGAAATAACTTGTGGGAGCTCAAATGTGATAAGATGATAGTGGTGACAATGAGAATTATCAAGGTGAAGAATGAGTGGAAAAAACCTCTATTTATAACAAAGTATTGAGATAAAGTAGGAATTAGAAAATAGTAAATATTATTGACCAAATCAAAATCTAGTCGTTGGGAATACTTTATTATATTTTTTGTAGAGGGAAAAGATATTCAAAATGAGAAATTATATTTATTTAGAAAATGGTTTGAAGTAATTAACAAATAGAAATGATTTATTAATCACTTTGTGAGATTTAAGAAAGAGATAATTATTAAATAGTGGTTTAATAATTATCTCATAAAGAAAATATGCAATAAATAAGGAATAATAAATAAATAGTGATTTATTTAAATATTCCAAGGTGATTAAGTCAAAATAATTATCAAATAATGATTTAATAATTATTTCTAGATAAAATTAAATAAATAATGATTTATTCAATTATTCTCGTGGGGTTTTTGGATTTTAATGAGAAATAATTTAGGAAAAATGGTTTACTAAATTATTTCCTAAATTAAAAGTGAATTTACTATAGTAAAAATAATCCTACTTGGTGTATTTTGATGCATCTAGTAAGAAGTGACTAGGTGTTCATTTTTTGGGTGATAACAAATTGCCCCCCAATGTAAGAATGTCAGGAGAAAATCGTATGTCTAAAATACATTGTAGGTTGCACTTTCATGATACACCAAAGGTGAGAGAGAGAGAGAGAGAGAGAGAGAGATCTTAAGCAAGGCAAGGAATAACTAAAAATGGAGGGGGCAAGACCTACTAATATGATATAAGTCTCCTTTTATTTGGGAGTACATGATCTCAAATGACACAGAGGAGGCATACCTATACCTGTCGAGATAACTGAATATAGATAATAATGGTGTGCCCTGTAATGTGGGACCGAACTAAAAAGTACATGATACATGATACATAACTTGATGGCACCAATGGGTTAGAAACTGATATAATGATATAATGAGTCCCATATACATATTGTTCCTGGAAAACAAATGCCATGACTGAATACAATAACATCCACTGATTTGAGTACATGATACATAATGCCCCTCAAGCTAACATGGTGAGGGAGGATCACAACCAAATAATCTCTGCGGAACAAGAAATGGCTCTGAATATCTCAATGGATCATCTTAATGAGACATGCATGTTATGGGCACTACAAGCAACAGGAACCAAGCTAGTCAAATCTATGGAACTGCATTTGAGGTTGGATCATATGTTGCTGGCATATGGACACGTGGGGGGATACCTGAAGGGCCACACACACCAGGGAAAGAATGGTAAAATTTGCTGGATCACTGGATCATCAAATGTACAACTCTCGACCATGCGATAATGAGCTGAAGTCGAGCATGTGAGAATCAACCAAGTCAAAGGGAAATGAAGATTCTGTTTACTTTATCTGAGGCATCGAAAAATCATGGAAACTAGAACCAAGGTACACTTCCCTCTAAACTACTCTCCTAGAATAAATGTACCGAAGTCGATAGAAGAGGGCCCACCAGAGTTGAGGCAATGAGGATTCGTCAACAAAGGAATGAGGAGCATAGTAATGTGAATCATGGAATGACACCAAGAATGATAATGGAAAGGGACTAGCTGAGAGGTGGACAAATGACTTCCCTTGTTAGATCATAATATGCATGCTTGTCCTGACAACGACTGACTCGATTTTGGAGGGGATGGTCAATTAGTCAGATGAAGTATTTTCAAAGACAGATCAACATAGCTGAAGGAAAAAAATGAGAAAAATGGGATGAGTCCGACACAAATATGGATGATACACTGTTACAGGACTCAATGGGACTCTGAACAAATTCCATGGATGCAAGGCTGACTCATCTTCGATGCTATGAATAAGGGTGACTCAATGATTCTGCCACATGGGGGAGGCCCAGAAGGGACCAAACTTGAGTAAATAATGGTTACTCATGATGAAAATAAAAAAATGATTCGACAAGTAAAATGGTAAAGTTGTACCAGAGTACATGCAACTAATATGAAGAAATTTAATTTTACTAACCGGAAAAATGAGACCTCTTGAAAAAAATGGCTTCTTGGTGAAGTTTCAAATTACCAAAAATAATGGGAGACCCATTATAGAACTCGGTGAGAGCTTTCTAACAGTGTTGACGGTTCGTCAAATTGATCTATGGTTTGGTTGCAATGGGTAACGATAAACTAAGGTTGTTCTTATAAAAGGGCTTCTTGCCCCAAAATCCAATTCATTTGCATAGTGAGTTGTTGGAGAATTTAGAGAGGAGGAGAAGGCCCTAAATCTTGGAAATTTCTATGTGGACAAACCGAACATCAGAATTTGGATCTATAACTTTTAGGTTGGTAACTGTGCTTGTTTAAAATGACCATAGTGCTTTGTGGAAGAATGGTTCCTGGTGAAGAATCAAAGTGAGAAAGGAATACATGAATGAAGTACTAGAAAAGGTCTAGGATCATCCCCACCCACCAACTCAAACATGGGGACTGGGGCACAAGTGTGGTATCACATAGAGTAGAATATTTGAATATATGTTATCAACTATCTTTGCTATGCGATGTGAATATGGCTCGCCGGAGAGGTTGGTAGGACAAATTATCCAAGGAATGAAAGGATAATTGACCATACCTATATTATTGGGGTCTAGGCTGAGACTTATATTAATCTAGTGAGAAGGTATCTAGGGGTGCCATCATTCCCCCAAGCATGAGATACTTCCCCCAAACATATGTGATGGAGGGGATTGATCGGGTATGCAAAGGTGGGAATGATGCCCCTAGCTGGAGGAGTTTTTGGAACGCCATTGTGTTCCAAGTTCTCGAATAATGGATTCAAGCATCTGGCCCTACTGGTGCAAGATCCTCTAGAGAATGATGAGGATATGTAGGGGCATATGCGGCCCCCAGTTTTGTATGTATTGTTATATGGACATTTCATATGTATTTAGAGTAGTGGACTCCAAACACTACTGTGGATGCACATAGTATGGTTATGCACGATTTTGAAGATGTTGTCGCTATTTGTTGTTTACGGTTGTATTCTTATGGGAAGAATATATAAAGGATGCAGTAAGAGAGGAAATGGTGGATTACGGATCTCGCTTGGCACTGAATGTAGGAGTCAAATGGACTGAATTTATGGGTTCGCATGCATGGTGTCATTATACCAAAGAGTGGATTCGAATATAAGGAATTTATGCTTACAAAGACGACATGGTGGGTGAACAACAACAATGTCTAAGGGACTAGGTTGTTGATGTCAGATGGAGGAATGATTAAGCGGATTATCCCTAGAGTGATATGAAGTGATATGAAGTGATATGAGACTCTAAAGGTTCTTCTAAATGGGAAAGAATAATGGTAGTAGAGTCAACACTACCATATGCATTAGGAGGGTTGGGGAGAATTGATTCTCCCAGACTCTAAAAAATGGATGCCCCCTTACCCAAACATTATGTGTCAATGTAATGGCCACAAGGTGGATGTGGATCAAATTCATGGGCTTGAAGTAAGGGGTGATGTGACTGATCATCATCATGGGAGACAAGGTTCACATGCGCATCGTCAGAAAGGTCAAACATATGACTAGTACATGTGACATCTAATGATGTTGAGACCGTAGTGTTCTCTGAAGAAGGTTTAAAATAAGCAAAATAGGAAACTCTTAAAGAGTCTAAATAGATCGATCCCATGGATGACGACAGGTAGAGAATAGGGGTATAACTATTCGTCATCTTGACATCAGGAGGGGGGATCACAATGGTGGGTTGGGAAAAATTTTGTTCTAGCAAAGCAGTGGGACCAGAACCCACATGTAGAGGAGAAGTGGAATCACTACAAGTGACATCTAACTCGTGAAGGACTTGAAGTGTATCACGAAATTCTTGGAGACAAGGACAACGATGAGAGTAATGCCCATACTTCTCACAAAAAACATAAGGGTAATTTGCACGTAAGGTTTTGTTCTTCTTGGTGGACTTAGATAAAGTGAAACGGGCCTCAAGAATGATAGGGTCTGGGAAGGTATTGAAAACACATTCTTAATATAAGGGAGCTTAGGTCAATTATTAGTGGCGTGCCCAACAATATCACACAAATTTCATGGAGGAGAAGCCTTTGGAGGTTTAAGAGGAGTGGGAGTTGGTTGGGGTGCCTTTTCTGTGTTCCCCTTGTTCTGGTCTTTCCCCCTCACAATATGATTCTGGAAAAAGAGTGGCTTCTTGTTGGCGTTGCTGGGAATCTAAAGAAAAAGAAGGGTTGGTTAAAACGGGTTGAACCAAAGTAAAAGTTGTATAAGGTTTGAGTTGGTCAAGAGGAGTGTTTGTGGGAGTACCAATGTACCAGACTGGGATCCCCAAGGTGATGTTATGAAGACTGAACATATCCATTACAACAGTGGAAACAATTATTGGTGGAAATATTAATAAAAGTGTCTAACCATAAGGGTGATGTCTTTGAGGAATTTCTCCATGATGGGAGAGAGATCTGGGAATGGTTTCAAGTGGAAAAGGATCGAGAGAGATACTAGTAGAAGGAAATTGGTCTGGAGAAATTGTACCTGAAGGATGAGTTGGGTCTTAAGTGGGAAGTTGCAAAAGAGGTGGTTGTTGATAAGGCGTACTAGATTCCTTGCCTACAACCCATGATGCTTGAATCATGCAAACACTAGAAGAGATAAGCTTAGAAGGAATAGGTGTTGGGCCATAGTAAGCCCCAAGCAGTGTAGAATATTTGTAGACTCTAGGAGAAACATCGATTAAGGAATGGATAGTCTTATTTCTAGTCATGAATGAGATAGTGGTCCGAGGAGAGGTTGTAGACTGAGGGTCATAGTAAGTAAACTAATCTATAGTGACGATCTATCCATTATGAGGAAAGCACATCTTACAAAATATAATGGATGTGATAGTAGACATGGCATAGGTGTAACTATGACCCAACAAGATGTTATAATCTAATGGGGCATCAATGAATTTGATATCAATCAAGACTGCCTTTCCAAAAACTATGATGGGGTAGTTGCAATATAAATTAAGGGGCTGAGAGGGGTCACCACCCAAATCACGAAGAGTGATAGTGGAAGGTGACAGGTCAGGGGAACAAAGTTTCTTCCAAACACTAGCGACCATCACATGTGGAGGCACCTTCATCTATTATACACCACTGGATAGTGGCAATTTTTATGGAGATTGGTATTTGAAAGGAAACATATGAAGGTAGGGGGGGATGTTCCACTTTATCAACATCGAAGAGATGATGTGATCATCAGAGGGATCCATAATTCTTAAAGAAAATAGTAGAACTTTCCATTGGGATTGGCACGTTTGGAGGAATTTGAGCATTGACATGGAAACAAGAGACTGCGCTAAATCATCTACTATGTTATAGGTAAGGGCGGCTTTAGAAGAAGAAACATTTTGGTGTAATGGACCTTTGGGGATCTTGGGGGGAACCTCGATTTTAGGTGGAGGGATATGTAAGGTACCATTTGGTGACAACAGAGGCTCAATGGAAACTTTGGGATGGGAATCAGTCACTAACTCTGCAGGAGGCTTGTTATATTGGTGCGACCAAGTTTGGAGGTTAACTTGTTCGGTTTTGACCTATTTGAAATTTATCATGAGGATTTGGTAATTATTCTAGGCATATAGTGAAGGTTGGGGGGTTGCATTACTCTCTGCAGGTTAGGCAACCACATATCCTTGATGAGGAAAAGGATTTGTGAGCACAACCGGTTGGGATGAAGTAGGAGGGGGAGGAGGTGAAGCCATGGGTTGAGGTCCTCTAGAAGAAACTACTTGAACTTCCCATGCTTGGCACATTTAAGGCAAAAGGGGAAATTCATGAGTATAATGGAAAAAAAATTGCAATAGGCACAAGGCTTATTAGTTCTAAGAGCCTTGCTTTTCTTGGGCTGTCTGCCCTATTGTTGGGTTATGGGATTAGGTTGGTCAACATTAGGGTCATTAGGTTGTCGAACTTGGTTTCCCTTGTTACCTTTAGGTCATTGGTTCTAGTTACATTTCTCCTTGTTCCTTCTCTTGGGGTTAGGGGGATTGGTATTACTTTACTGAGCATACACTTGATTATGCGGAGGTGGTTGTTGTTGTGGCAGAGGTGGGGGAGGCATGGGAGGTTGAGGCACAAGTGTGGGTAGGACTGGAGCACTAGGAAGTGCACAATGATAGTAAGTACTCATGAAAAAATTTTGATAACTAGGTTGATAAATAACCAACCTAGAATCAACTGATGCAGATGGGGATATGCATATTATGTGCTTGTACCTTGGTAGGAGTTGACACATGAAGGATCCAGAGGGGGATAGTTGTAAGAGGAACTAGTCCCCCTTGGGTTGACCATAACTCATGTGAGGTTGAGGATATGGTGACGTTTTAGGGTAGGAAAGAGATCCAATAATACTGTCAGTGACATGAGATGCCTTCGGTGGATTAGTAGTACCAAGCTGAGGTAGATTGGGGAGGAGAGTATAAACATAACCTAACTGGGCATATACCAGATCATATTTTAAGGCTATCTATAGAGCCTCTTCCTCACTCTAAGGGAAGTGAAAGGTGACATATTTACCTATGGGGGGAAAAATCATTCTTGGAAACTAATCCATATATACACAACCTTCAAACTCAAGGGATTTGCACATGCTCCTCCTTTTGTGCTATTCTTGAACATGGTCAGAAAGGTGGTTTGTAGAAGTTTGATGAAAAGAAGTCAAGAGTTTGGTACCTATATTGTATCAGAGAGGTAGATGGAAATAGGAAATAAAATCTTTGGTGAGAGACAAAAAGGTGGAACGGGAGGCATGCGGTTAGTCTACATACCATTTGGTAGCAACTCCAATTAGGATGTGTTGGAAAGGATGAAGATGAATCAAGTCTTCAGTAATGGAATTTGATGAACACCACATGTGAAAAGAGCGAGCATGACTTGTGAGGTCTTCTCTAAGATTACTTTCGAACGTGGGAATGTAGGAAGGAAGCTTGGTAGGCATAGGAGGCCAATTTGAGTTATGGAGAAGAGGATCGTTGATGAGCTGGCTGAAATTAGGGAGGCTCATACAAACCATATATGGAAGAAAGGGAGGATTAGTGGCCATATCGACAAAGGTTTCTCCTATGGGGTTAGCTTGGTTACCACCTAGGTTTCCATTGCCCACATTAGTTCCTGATATGGTGACGGTGTGAGGTTGGGAAGATACAGAATCAGAAGAACTGGAAGAATTAGAAGAACTAGAGTCAGTATGGGGACTAAATGAAGGACTAGGAGGATGGGTTCGAACTCTATGAGGCATAGTAATATGTCCTAAAGGAAACTAGGGGTGAAGACCATGAATTCTCGTGACAAACACCTAGGGGGCACAATGGTGTCAAGACAAAATATGAATCAAGAGGCTAAAGGGCGATGATAGGAAAAAAGAGTAAAAAGCAACAAGTTAACACCTAGTGAAGTGGTTCCAAGTGCAAACTAACTATTATGAGATGCTACTCTAATTCAAGCAAACTTGTCCTATAAAAAAAACAACCTATAGTAGAAAGGTGATCCAAATCCTAAAACATGTCCTAATTCTACTATTTTAGATGGCCTTCTAAGAGACTTCTTACCTGATGGAATCTGATTTCTGCAAGTAGAGCTATCTAGAGAAAGGTGGGGTATAGGACAAACTGCTTGCACACAACCAGTCCTATAGGGTGTTTTCCTAAGATTGGTCACTAAGGTTACCTTCATCCAATGGGAGTGGTCGATTCTTGAGCTTCTTGGTGATGAACCATGACACGAAATTCCATACCATGGGTTGGGTATCCCTGAGGAGAATCGATTTCACCATGATCTAGCCTAACCCCTTTTGAATCGAGTTTTTGATGAACTCCGGCTTTGGACCATGGGATGGTGAAGATTTTAAGCCCCATAATATGTCAAATTTTTATGTTTAAATGTAAGTGATCAATGGGTATTATTGGAAGCCTATCCCACTAATCCTACACTTAACTACAAAGATTCTTTTGGCCCTAATGCCCAAGTGGGCTTAATCTATGTGAGTTGAATTATTAATGTGTAGTGTTTCAGGTCTTGGCTTGGCGGTGTTAAACAAGATATCGCTAGCTTAGAGTATGTGTGTGTGATAAATGTGCCAAGTGGATGAGTTAATTGAGCATGTTTTGATGATGGAAATGCTGCTGAAAATAAAAAAGCATAAACTGTAAATAATACTGAAAATGAGCAATAAATAAACAATAAGTTGAAACAAACAACCCCCCACTGAATAAGGAAATCAAGAAGCAAGATAAAAGAGGGAAAAAAGCAACTCAAGGACACAAACTAATGCCAAAAGATCTAATGCCTAAGGTATTGGGATCTAAAGGCAACAATTTGCTGAAAATGGTGCAGAAAACGAACAAAAATCAGAGGTGAAAATGCTGGAAAGGGATAGGCCACAAAAACCAGGATACGCAAGCAAATCCTAAAGGGGAAAGGCAACACCAAAATATAAAGGGAGTAAGATGTTGAAGAAACCTATCCAAAAGGGTTTTAAAACAGTGGGCAAAATCCTACAAAACATAGGTAAAAAATGCTACACACTAGACTCCTCAGCTCGACAATTCTCTTCTTAAATGGTGGAGGTGTACTCTAAACTCCAAGGGGATTTTTCCTTCCTCAATGAGAAACTATCAAGTGTATCTATGCCTAGAGGTGGCTCAGGAAACTATAGGGACCCTTATTGGCACACACGCAATAGTCTCGACAAAACTAGAAAAAGCTAAAAAAAAATTGAAAAATCACAGAGTGTGGAAACTGACCTACAAAGTGCATTGGCGTAATTTTTGGGCTCAAAAGTGCATTCTAGGCACAGTTATTGGACCAAAACATGCACTTTTCTCCCACCTCTCTTGCTCCTCAGATTAGACCCAGATTGTGTCATTTTCTACTCAGATGGTACCTGTCACTTGCAGAAATATGTGAGACCCCAACAAAAACAAACGTTTTTCCAAAAACAAACGAGATGTAAAAATATGAATTGAGAGGGCTAAAAATAGTTGGAAAACCATTGAAGATAGCTGAAACAACAATCACCAAGGTTCTTAGAGTCACAATTTTTTACTATGAAAATTCTTAGTAGGTTTACCAAAAATGTTTCACTTAAGTCACTGGTGACCCTAACAATAGAAAATGATTGCTTCTATGCTTCAGATATATAGTAAATGGTGAGAAAACCCTGCAAGAAAATATATGATGCAAGCCCAAAACATATAAAATCAATAGATGAAAGTGCAATAACCCAATGGAGGACTTCAAATGAATAATAATTTTATTAAAACATGTGGTGAGGAAGATTTACAAATGATGGGTCTGTAGATCCCCCTCCATGGGATGGGTCCTTTTGATGTCCTTGTGCTTCAAAGATTTGTTTCTCTATCTAAAAAACAAATGGAAATAGCTTGAACTCAAGTGGGAGCTCAAATGTGATAAGACAATAGTGGTGACAATGAGAATGATCAAGGTGAAGAATGAATGGAAAAACCCTCTATTTATAACAAAGTATTGAGCTAAATTTGGAATTAGAAAATAATAAAATATTATTGACCAAATCAAAATCTAGCTGTTCGTAATACTTTATTATATTTTTTAGAGAGGGAAAATATATTCAAAATGGTCAAACATATTTATTTAGAAAGTGGTTTGAATTAATTAACAAATAAATTGTTGGGTGTGGAGACTAATTATCTTCTGTATTCAAAGGTATCGCTAAATTTGACCCCAGCGTTGCTGCCCGTAAAATATTTGTTGTAGGGGGGGTCCAGTGGGGGCGGTTGCAACCTTTGGGAGACTCCCTTGGTGGGGGGATCAGGGGCAGTGCCCACGAAGCTAAAAATAGATGTAAAATGACCTTGTAAAATGTTGTAATTTTGTAGTCAATTTGGGACGTTAGGCAAAGATCTGACGGTAGAAGTTATGTTTAATTTAGGGTTTTTTTCCCTAGAAGGCAACCCCTCGCTATATATGAGGGAATTGTATTGCGTCTATGTAGATCTGTATTCTGAGCGAGAAGAGAGAGGAGATTGAGTGAGAGAGAAG
>APFE031575559.1:0-19288 GCA_000404065.3 Pinus taeda | reverse complement strand
TTTTGACCCTATGTTGGGTTGGGCAGACCCACCTATGGTTTTGTGCATGATTTTTGCAATGTTTTTTGGACGCGATGGTTTTCGGTCCATGGTTTTGGACGCGATGGTTTTCGGTCCATGGTATTGGATGCTTCGGCATGTATAAATATGTATTGTAACATTGAAAGGAACATAAAGAAAAATCAAGCTGGTAGTCCTGGTTTTGGGATCCAGGGGAAATCTCTGTGCATATGTGTTTTTTTATGTGTTATGCTCTCGCATTGTTTATTTTTCTGTGATTTAGAATTTGTATGCAGGTAATTTCTGTACGGGGTTAAAACCTACATGACCAACTTGCCATGATGCTTCATAAAGCCTTCGATAAGTATAACTACTAAGATGTTTGTGGAAGAATCAATATTTTAAGAATGAATTCTGATGAATCAATTTAGGAATTTCCTATTCGATTCCTTAACCTCTATTATGAAATTCCTAAAAAACATCTGAACTGAGATTTCTTGAAACAAGAGTTTGAGTGCTTGGTCCTTGTCTCTTCATACGGTGAACTTGAACCTCATGATTTTTTGCTTCCCCAACTCTTGCAAATCACGAGGCACCTCAAATTTCAAAGGAGGAGATTATTGCCCCTTTTCTTCTTTGTCCTCCTCCCTTTCTAGTCCCGATGCGGGTGCCTCCTTGCGATGGTTATAAAATTGGGAAATATGCAAATGAAATCTCCAGTCCATCTTCTCATTCTTCTTTCTCTTTGCATGATTCATATTCAATGGAGGAAAGTCCAGAATGGCTCATGAAGCCTACGATAACGACCGACTCCTCCATTTCACAAGATGTTGTCATCATTCACAACTCTAGTCTCAAAGCTAATCTAGATTCCTATTATCCTCTATCATCTACATATCCTGACTCTTCGTACCATGACCCACTTGATCGATCTTCTCCACTAACTGGTTCTTCACATTCTCTTGATTCTCACGCTGTTGGCTCAAATTGTGATCAGGTACAAAGTAGTCACATTACGCAGGTAGAGGAGTAGAAAGGTGAAGATTCTTTCAATATTTCCTCTCTCTTTTTTTTAGAATGTTCCATGTCAAGATATTGCGTTTCCATTATTGAATGATTCTCAATATGATAATCTCAAGAGAGAATCCAATACAATCAATTCTTTCAATCAACATCCAGCCTTGGGTAGTGATCATTCCAATGATGATAACTTTATTTCCATATGCCACGATGAATTCCCAAGCACATCATATGATATTTCGGTTTCTCATGAAGATTTTAATTTAGATCTAGAATCTGCTTCGGTCAAAGAAGATGTTCATATCAAAACTTCCTCTTCACCTCATTATCCAATGTGTCCTATTGTTTGAAATATATCTACTTGCGATGGAGATACTTTATGCTCTTGAATTTATTCATCTGATGAGTTATCCCCTCGATTGACACAAGGAGGTGAGACTGTGCACGATGAGATTGAAAACTTTGAAATCATAGAGAACCCTTCCCACCCCTCATCATCTCTTCTCTTGCATGAGGACAACTCTTCAAATAAGTTTTTTCATGAGATCTCACCAATTTATTTATCTTTGAGTTTGCGATTATAAGAGTCTTCCAATTTGAGTAGTTTGGTTGTTGAAGTGGAAAAATCCGGTAAAATATGTGACATAGATGGTTGTTATATGATAAGCAGTGGTATTACTGAAACTAGTAATAAAAACTATCCTCAAACCATGCATGATATGGTTCAAGCTTCAAAATGTGATTCTACAATCTTGGGAAGTTTCGGCACCTGCCAGGGAGTCTAGGTATTTCAACTTTTGTTGATGGTTATGTCAGGATGTCGCGACTCTGATAAGCCCGACCCCGGCCCACCCCCCCCCCCCACCAACTAAGTTAGATCTAGTTTCTCTCACACAATCTGTCTCTTTGCATGGTTTCATTCGATGTAAATTTCCTTATGAAAAATGTTTGGTATTTCGGGTGTGACCTTTCAAATTTTCAAGATTTTACTTCTGGCTAGATTCAAGAATCTGTTACAGTTCATTCATCTTCATGCAAATCTCTCGCATCAAACTCGGGTTGGGAATGTGCATCTCTGATAGAGTCATGGAATTGCGAAGTTGATCATTCCGAGGACTATCTTTTCCCGAAGGAATCATACTTATCAAATTTATCCCTTAATGGTCAACTCCTGGGTCTTCTTGTGAATTTTATATTGCAAATATATCCTCTCATTGCACCAGAAATTCTCTTGAGTGATAATGAATGCACAAGTTGTCACATTAATCAAGTTCTTCTTTGTTCAACATGTCCCAACTGGTCTCATGCATTTGTTGTGCTAGAATCCTTTTTAAACTTTTTATGACTATGATGCTTGTATAATTTGTCAGCAATTGCAGGAAAATGGTCTGTTATATTTAGCTCGCAACGAACTTGGTTCGATCGTTCAAAGCATCTGTGAGACTGTTCAAATTGATTTTTCTTCATTTATCGCAAACTGGGAATCCGTTGCTTTAATCAGCTCATCAACTCATTATTTGTCTTTAGTGACTATCATTCATCTTATCATCTTCCCATCAGTACATCCAATGGCAATTGTTGCACACCCCTTGACCTCTATTGTTCAACATTTTTGTTGGGCCTAGATTTTGACTACTTTTTAACAGTGTTTCTAAGGCTTTGTCCCCCTTTAAAACTATTTTTCCTTTCTATTCACCATCCTTTTGTTATCCAATACCTCATTTTGACCAAAAGGGGTGATTTGGACTCTAAGGTATGCAAATAACTTAAACGTGTCATTTTCCTTTATTCTTGAGAAATTTGATGTTGAACGAAACCTAATTAACTAATCCATGACTTTAGAAGGTACTAATTTAATTTCTTGTAGATCTACTATCTTTGGGTAGATCCGTGATTTCCTACAGAAGACCAGGAATTTCCTGCAACAATGCCAATTTCTTGCAACAATGCTGATTTCCTGTAGAACGTTGATTTCCTGCAACAACTTCCTTACATCGGGCAATTTTCCTGCAGAACTCATGAAGGTTAGAGATGTGTCAATCATCATTAGGAGAAATGGGAACATGGGTTTTGTTTGAAAACCCATCCACATAGATTCTATCCTACTGACTATTCCAAATTTGGTTTTCCTAACTGCCTAGGTTTTGTTTTAATAATTTCGTCCAAATTGAGGAAAACGGTTCACGATCAACAGAGTTGGTTTTGATCCATGCTTCTAGTCATGGATCAAACCAACTATCTCAATACGCTATATTTCCTTATTTTTAGCAACAATTTTAATGTTTACTTAGTTGGGAAAAGGAACTAACGTGCGACTTGTATAAAAACAATGTATTCGATTTATATGGGGAGCAGATAGAGACATATATCATACTTCTGTATTGCTATGTAATCATCTTTATTTTCATTTTAATACAAGTAATGTTCTGCTGATCTTGTTGTAAAGTTCTTTATTAATCAAGGGATTGTGAGTGAAGAAGGGTCCCCTTTACTCACAACTCTAGTAGCTGGTGTTTGTTATTTCTTTTCTTTTATGTATTATAAATAGATCTATACACAGTTCCATTCCTATTCCTTGTTTTTACAGCAGTGCATGCCTTCAATTGTTAATGGTTGAGTTTATTGCATAAATGATTTCAATTTGATTGAAGAATAGATCTAGGTATGCATCTAGTTCTCATATTTACATTATGAAATTGAGATTGAATGGTTGGGAATGGGCGCGGTTTAATTGTTGTTATTTTATCTTCAATATTTTCTCGATCTGCATCAGCAATCTTAAGTGTTGTAGAGAGATGAATTGTCTACTCCATAGCCTTTGTTGCTAAGTGTTGAGAGAGAGAAGAAGGATTTGGGATTGTGTGTGGCTTTTATACACTGAAAGTGTCAACCTACATATATTTTGTATTGCACCTGTTATCACTTAAGAAGCAATTTCTAAATTATTCACATCAGTTTGATTGTGAGGGTTAGATGTTAATCCGAGTTTAGTCTTTCCATGTTTACTTTAGTATCTAAGTCTTAGTGTCTTAGGAGTCTTGGTAGGATGGTTAAATAAAAGTCAATATTCCATTCTCATTCACCATTGGTCCCATAACTTACATAGACTCTCTATATCAAGATTGTTATAAATGTTCTTATGTGTTACGAAATGCTTTAAGTGTTTTTGTAGCATAACATGGTTTAGGTGTTTTCGTAGTGCATGACACAGATTTTACACTGGCTGCGCTATGAAATTGGAGATTCGTGCAATCCGTAGCAAATCTTTCTTAGTTGTCATATTTTTCAAATTCAGTTATGGTTGCATCATCCACTGTCAGCTTATACACTTCACCTATCATGTCCAACTGCTTATCTTCCTCATTAGAGTCGTTAGGTACCTTGGTACGCTCGGATTGCAAGTTTCAAGAAGAGCCAAGTATTCACAGTCATAATTATGATTGTATTCATTGCATGAGAGAAAAATAAAAAAATGTTAAATTTGAATTCCTTGAATGTCAAGCGAGGCAGTATTCAAGCGAGGAAGTTTTCAAGCGAGGCAGTGATCAAAGGTTGAGACAGTGCTAGTCTATTAGGTTTTCATTATGCTAAAGTCTCATGGAAGGATCTACAGAAAGAAAAGAGCACAGGTCAGGGAGATGTTTGAGGAACGAACCTGAAGGTTTAGACATTATCTTGAAGAACAGAGAAGTTGAGCATGCATTCAAGCAGGTTGGATGTTGGAATTTTTGCGAGAAACTCTAGGGAGGTCATGCACAAATCACCAAGGACTTTGCCTTGAATTTCACAGGGCTGAATTCAAAAGTTGGGGTACTTGAACTACAAATCTCACTAGAGGTAATATCCACAGTTACTGAGATCCAAAGAGGACAAGAAAAATGGTTTAAAAATTTCAAATTTGATATGATCCCCTGTAAAGAATTTCTGAAGCCGGAGTTCATTGACTCAGATTTAAACAAGTTTGTGCTTAGAAATTATGTCAAGGACTCATATGCCAATTTGCTTACCTGCATACAGAGTTACCTTACCTATGAAGGGAGTTATAATAAAGTGTATTCATATTATTTCAAGCTTCTGCTGCATTTTACAGGAAAAATATCTCTTGATTTACCTTTCTATTTATTTCGTAGCCTAAGCAAAATGTGTGACAAGGTGCAGCTAAGGAAAGAAGCCTGTGAGACCTCATTGTTTCACCACGACTTAGTTAAGTTAATTATTCTGCATGAACTCTAGAGAGTCGGTAGGGATTGGCCCACATTCATGTTTATGTCTGGTTTTAAAAATGAAACTGGTCTCAGCCCCCAAGCTGTGAAAGCTTCTCCACCAACAACTAGTCATCGTACAGAAACAAGATCCAAAAGATTCACAAAATTGAAAGCTAGGAAACAAGTAAGGGAGCCCACTAGATCAATGGTTATCCAAGACACACCCCAGTAGTCCCTGAAAGAGAACACTCAGATCAAAGAAGGTAGACATAAATCATCTACAGGAGAAGTGGTACAGAGAAGAATGACCAGGAGTCAACTAGCAAAGGAAAAAGGCAAGAAGGTGGTTGCTGAGGAAAGCCTTGTTTCAAAGGGAAACTTGAATGACTTACTGCAAGCCATTGATATTGAAGAATCTCCCCTGGTTCAAGCAGATTTGATAAAATCAGGTAAAGACAAGACTAAAGGAATCAAAGCTTCGAAAAAGCTCAAGTTTGATGATCAGGTTGCTCAATTTGTCTTTAAACCAAGAAGACCCATGACGAGGGATTTCAAACAGATACAGGAGAAATTTCCAGAAGTAGGTGAGACAGAGGAGATTGTAAAAACTCATGACAAACCTGTGACTTCGTTAGAAACATCATCACAACTGCCTAAAGAATATAGAGGGAAGTCAATTACCCCGCAAGAGGAATAGAGTGTTGAAGAATTGAAAAATAAGTTGAGGTTAGAAAATCTTGAAATTGCTAGATTGAAGAAAGCCTCTAGGAAGCATGCAATCAAGGAAGCTCATTTTGACAAAATGCAAGCCCTTTGGGAAGAAAAAACATTTCAAATACCCGAGGTGGTCGACTGTAATACACAATATTATACCTGGACAGTCCCTGCATTAAAGAGAGCATCATTCATCAGAAAAGTTAATATGAAACTAAGCGCTGGGATTAGAGTTATGAAAAGGCAAATTGAAGATTTGAGGATCCAGCTAAGCCAGCAAGAAAGGTTTCCTTAGTAGGTAAGAATGAGTCCCAAAATTTTGATGGTTTATCATATTCATTTTTGAATAGATTTAGAGCAGCTGCAAAGGATATATCAGTATGAAGAGGCGTAAGATAGTAAAATTTTGGTTCAAAGCTGTGTTTGTGATTACACAGCAATTTTGTAGCGCGCTACGAAACTGCTGAAGATGATGCCTAATGCACAGCAGTTTCGTAGCGCGCTACGAAACTGCTATAGCTGCATAATTAAAATATACCAACCAATTTTGAACGACCGAGGGGAATTTTTTTGGAAAGGGAGTTTCAGAAAGGGATCATTCACAAAGTGCAAGCAACCAGCTAGGGAAAAACAAGCGGAAGGAAGTTATATGATCTTTAAACTTTTTGTTATACAAATGATCACTGCTAGTATTGTAAATGACTTTTCAATCAGCTTTGAAAAGGTTTTGTCATCACACATGAAAATGGGAAAGGCTTACAGCACGTAAAGAACGTGGCACTCCAATAGATTGTTGAGTAATTAAAGAAGATCAACATGGGTAATTGGTTCCGAATATCTTTGAGGAAACCAAAGGCAGAAAAACAGGGGTAGTTTCCTACTTCTCAGCAGCAGTAAAGGGATAAGACATTAAGGACCAATAAGGAGCTTCAAACATCCACCACAGCTAAATTGAAGGAGACCACTTGTTAGAGAATGAGATTTGACTGTAATTAATGCTATTACCAGCATGATGTAGAGTTAGACTCCTAATTGTCTTAGGTTTTTAAAACGTATAGTTAGCAATTTGTTACATTTAATAATTAGTTAAAGTTTGAATAGGTGTCATAGTAAGCAGAATTTGAGTTCCCCTCATGCTAGAGGAGGAATCTCAGAACTATATATATAGCAGAAGAGCTGATGTACAAGGGGTTGGAAAATTATTGAGAAAAGCTCTTATATTGTGCTTTGTGTAAAGACTCTGTTTTCTAGTAATACAGTATTGGTCTTGCTTCTCAGGAATCAGAAGGAATTCAATGTTCTGAATGTCTTGTGTTTTATTCTTCCTATTATCTTCAATGTTATGAATGTGTGATAACTTAGAAATCACTTACAGTGCTCTAATTTCCTGCATACATTTATAAACTGTGTTGGTCCTCTATGTGTTTGGTGTGTTCTACATATGTTGGATTATGAATTCCCTGACTTCTATGCAAAGCTAACTTTACTGTCAATACTAAAGAAAATCTGATTCCATAAGCCCAATGGATACTTTCTGATTGTGTTTCAACCTCTTATACTTGTTCATTTTGTTTTATAGAGTTAGCCATCTTATTCATTATCCAATTTTTTAACCCTGTGAGAGAGCCCTCTCAGGTTGGGGAGGCTAAGCCTCAGCCTAAAGTAGGTCTGAAATAGTTACTTAATGTCTACCTGATCAAAGCAGCCTATCAGGGTCTGATTTTGAGATAACAACACCTCACAAGGTTACAATTACCCCTGGTCGATAATTTATGTTTGTCAAATTATAAGTCTATAATTTGCCTCAACATTTTGGCGTTTTTTCCACGTAGGTGCTAAATGATGATACTGAAAGTGTTCTAGTATGACTTCTTTTTGTCTAAGTTTTCCAGGATAGAGGGAGTCAAAGTGGTAAGATGTGGGGTAAGGCATATGCACCTGCTGAGATCAAAATTCATCAAAGCTATGTCCTGATTGTTTGGTAAGTAGAAATTATGATTTTTTTTTTTTGTTGTATAATATATGAATAAGGGCCAATATACTAGAACCATATTTTCAAATATTTCTAGTGGTGGTGTGAGCACCACTTTGTCCCTAATAAACTGGTAGGGAAAAATACATCTGTAAAGAACAAAGCAAAGGAAACAAGGGAATCTGAATCAAGGACTGACAATTCTGAATAAGGATCAACAATTGATCCTAAGCAAATCAATACCCCCACAATAGAGAATGATCCTTCTATCAGAGAATATTCTGTTGCTGCTCATAAAGAATCTCCTCTTACTAGGGGGACATCATCTTTGTTTAGTGGTCAACCTGAAGAGGAACTCCTCTTCAATCCTATTCAATAACCAAAGTTACATACAATTGACTTTTAAGAATCTGTAGCTCACTAGGGTCCCACCCTCTTCTAGTTCGATATGGCTCATCTAGAGGGTATTGGTACCACAGATGTGGACTATCATGAGAAGGAAGAAGAACCAGTTACATTCGAATTTCCTATCAAAGATTCTGTTGGAGCTAGTTAGACAAAAAACATTCCTCCCTCTTCTTTGCCTAATTTTTGTGGTACCTCTAGTGAAGATCCCGATGCCTTCTTATTCAAGTTTGATGTATTGTGCAGGAGCTATGATTATTCTTCAAATTCTCAAAGGTTGAAGTTGTTTCCTACCACATAAAAGATGCAACCCTCATGTGTTTTATGGGATTGAATGCAAACTCCATTTCAACATGGGATGACATGAAGAAGGTATTCTTGAGAAAGTATCAAGATTACTATAAAACCAGGGACATGAGAGAAGAAATATTTAGCATGAACCAGAAGGAGGAGGAAAAACTAGAGGACTTCTTGGAAAGATTCCAGTACAATTTGCAAAGATCCAAGACGAACCAACTGAACAAAGAAACCTTGAGAACAATTTTGCTAAGGGCCATAAGACCAGAATCTCTAGAAGTTTTGAACTTGATGGGAGTAGGTGATGTATCAAAATTGAGTTATGATGATGTGTGTGAATTGTGTCGACTATATTCGAGGGGAAATTCTAAGGTTGGGAAAGTTTCAATAGATACTTCTTCCAGATTCACTAAATCAGTTGCAGGGGCTAGGGTAACTAGAGCTGAAATGGGTAATTTATTTGAAAATTTGAAAATTGACATTCTTAGCACTTTGTCTTCACAGTTGGATGTTTTGCAAGCTAAGAAGAAACAAGAGGAAGTGGAAAAGGCCCTAGCTATGTTCTTCTCCAAATATAGGAAGAAACATCATTGAGGGAGTGTCTTGCATCACATATAGAGGTATGTCAAATCTGTGAAGCTGATCATTCTACTGATAAATGTCCTTCTCTTCCAAATATTAAAGTAGCATACTTAGCAGATCAAGAAGTTGCCAATGCACTTTATGTAATGGCACCTAGAAAGCCATGGAAAACACGTCCTGCAGGTATGGCACAACAACATTTTCAAATTCCTTATACCCAGAATCAGGTGTGGAATTTTCTGATGCCCTGACAGCCCTAGCCTCCACAAAAACCTTGGGAGGGAAACTTTCCTTACCTTGCTGCACCAACTTATCCCCCTCAAATTTTTTATTCACCACAAATAATACCACAATAAGTGGTTCAACCACAACCACAACTTCAGTTGCCTTCCCCACCAATTCAACCACGTCCCACACAACTTCTAATCCAGGTTGATATTGGTGGCCACCCGCCTATTCCACTTGGATCCCCACCATTGTTTTGTCAATATTTATTTATTTATTTTTATTTTTGTTTTTATTTTTATTTTTTTCAGTTTTCTTAATTGTAACACAATTTACTATTTTTGGCAGTTTTTCAGGTCTTGAACTTCCAGAGCCGTTTTGAGGCCCTAAATTATATTTTTTTGGCAATATTCCTTTGGGTGATTCATTGAAATTGTGTTTTCAGTTTTAATCCTCATAGATATTTTTCCAATGAGGTATCATGCGTGTCAAATAAAGATAATATGACGAAGTTACAACCCCGGCAAGTTGGCTGCCCAACTAACCCCAACAAGACCCATAAACTCTTGGTGTTACATCTCCTTGAGTTAGGGTTTTGGTTGTTTATGGTCTTCTCTTATTATTCAATAATAAAAAGGCCCTTGATCCTCATTGTAACTTAGTTCAAAGGCATGTATCCACCACATCTCTTCTCAGAGATAAGCTACCATCGCCCGAGCTAGTTTCATTTCCATTATGTTTGTAAGCATATTAATTATTTGATATTAATGAAAGGAAGTGTTATTTCTGCTGCATCTCTGTATTTATGGTTATATCTATAATTTTTTGTCTTCCTGTTTAAATTTAGATCAATGGTAACAGAGCGATTTTCTCTTTCTCTATTTTTCTTTGCAGGTCCCCAACAAGGTTGGGATATAATGAGTTAGGGCTCGAATTGGTCGAACATTTGCAAGAACAGCCTCGTAAATCTCGACGACCTCCCATGGGGGAAGAAATGAAAGACAAGGGAGCAGGATATCCTATCAAAATATTGCTCGAGGAGGCCCTCGAGAAACAAAGGAGTGTGATGATTAATAACTTTGCCCAAATCCTTCAACGATTGCCCACGAATGGCGCATCCACATCCAACAACCACTCTGGAGGCTCCACACCTTTTAAGGTACAAGTAAAATTTGACATTCCCATATTTTGAGGGCTAAATAGATGCAGATATTATAGATAAATGGTTGAATCTGCTAGAAGGATATTTTTCTGTTCATGATTTTTCCAGCCAGGAAAAGATTACTTTTGCTCTTCTCAAAGCTGCCCCCAGGTCAAGGACACGTGGGAAACCTATTGTGAGCAGAAGGATGAAAATACGACCTCATTGTTTTCAGCTGCTCCCACTTGGAATTCATTCCGGGATTCCATCAAGGAGTAGTACTACCCTGTCGGGAGCTACGAGGACAAATACATAAAGTGGACCACGTTGTGGCAGGGAAGGGACCAAGATGTGTCTGAGCTTACCAATGTTTTTCATACCTTTCGCATGAAGTTGGGTATCAAGGATTCTGAGAAACATTTGGTACTCAAGTACTGTGGCTGTCTACATAGATACATTCAGGATGAGATGGAGTTCCTGGACATCTCCTCGCTTGGCACGATGTATCAATATGCCGTCAACATCGAGTAGATGTTTAAATAGAAGAAACGAGACTTTGGATCTATGAAACTGAAGCAAGGGAAAGGTGCCCCCAAACCACAGAACAAAGGACAAAGCCAAGGTGGGATGACCTAGGACAACCCACCAAGGCCACAAGCAAAGGAAAACATTGTGAAGCTGAAGGAGGACATGGGAAAGTGCTATGAGTTCCATAAGAGCTCCACCCACAACACAAGTGAGTGTCGGGCCAAGTAGTCATTGGTGTCCGAGATGAAGGCTTCAGAATCAGATGCATGTTCTGACTTTGAGCTAGAACCCGATAAGGGGAATGGCAAAGGGAAAAAAAATTATTGATACAGAGCCCAACATCATCGTCTCCACCACAAAGATCTAGAAGGAGGAACCTGGAGATCCAAAGGAGGAGCGTCTCTTCCACTCCAAAATGTGGGTAAAGGGTTCCTCACTACAGTTCATTGTCGACAGCAGGAGCCAAAAGAACCTCATTGCAGCATAGGTCATGAAGTGGCTGGACTTACCGACCATAGCACACCCACAACCATACACTGGCAAGTGGCTTCACCAAGGACAAGATCTGCGCATGAGCCAACAATATCGCCTTCCATACAGCATCAAGCCCTTCACGGATGAGGTATTATGTGATGTTGCTACCATTTATGTTTGTGATGTATTATTAGGCCAACCATACTTGTGGAAGCAACATGTTGTGTATGAGTCAAGGCCTCACGTTGTTATTGTTACATTGGGAAATAAGTTGTACAGGATACTGGAGGTAGTACTGCCTACCGCCAGCTCTCTAGTTACTGCAAAACAATATAGTAAGCTCATTTCAAAATTCAGGAAATTTGTTTTCCTGATGATACACACTCAAGGAGAGAAGAAGACGGTGGCTGCGACCATCAGACGGGGCCGCTCTGCACAACAACAACAGATGGACAAGGTCATGGAGGAATACAAGGACATATTCACCTCCCCCGCAGGGGTGCCTTTGCACTATTAGGTCAAGCACTACATCGATCTAACCCAATGGATCAATCTATTGATGCTTCGTTATGGAGAATGATGAAATCAAGACGCAAATTCAGGAGTTGCTGCAGAAAGGTCACATTTGGCCAAGTTCATCGCCGTGTGGGAGCCTGGTGGTGTTGGTACAGAAGAAGGATGGGACTTGGAGACTATGTATTGACTATTGGGTGTTGAAAAAGATCAATGTCTAGAATAGGTACCTGATCCCACGATTAATGAGATTCTAGACCAACTCAAGGGGGTAAAATATTTCAGCAAGATTGAGTTGAAGTTTGGATATCACCAAGTACCAAACGAACTCTTCGATTTGTGGAAAATTGCCTTCAAAGCTAAGGATGGCCTTTTTGAATGGTTGGTTATGCCTTTTAGGGTGACGAATGCTCCTGCAACCTTCATGAGGCTGATGGATGACATCTTGCAGCCATTCACCAACTCATTTGTAGTGGTACACTTGGATGGTATCCTGATCTTCAACCAGAGTTAGGAAGAGCACCTCCACCACATCCAACAGGTTCTCCAAACATTGCGGTAACACAAGTTGCGTGCTGATTTTGAGAAATGCACTTTTGGCATGACCCAAGTTGAGTATATGGGATACATTATTGATGAATGGGGGGTGCATATGGATCCAGCCAAGATCCAAGTCATTTGATATTGGCCAACCCAAACCACTCAGACAAAGCTCCACAACTTTATGGGTCTTGCCAATTTCTACCGCAGGTTCATGTCGGGGTTCTCTCATATCACTTGGCCTTGAGTCAAGTCACCAGAGGATGAGCAAAAGAAAACTTATTTTGGTCTAAATCTCAATAGAAGGCATTCACAGAGTTGAAACATCACCTCTTCTCTTTACCGATGCTCACATTACCAGGCTACCAAAAACCATTTGAGATTGAGACAGATGCCTCTGACTATGCTATTGGGGTAGTCCTTACTCAACAAGGTCATCCAGTGGCATATTACAGTGAGACACTTTTAGACACAACCCAAAAGTACACACTTATGACAAAGATATGTATTCCATTATGTAGGCCTGCCGACAATGGAAGCATTACATTTTGGGGAAGAAAATGGCCATCCACACAAACCACTGACCCCTGCAGTTCATACAGATGCAAGGGAAGTTGTAGAATGATCACCATCAGAAGCAGTCCACATACCTGTAATCGTTCCATCTAAATATCAAGTACAAGAAGGACAACACAAATAATGTTGTGAACTGCCTCAACCAACCACTGATCATGGAGTTAACCACTGTGCTCAACTCTTGTGGGCACGAGACTTTTGATTGGCCACTTCTCTATAAAAGCAACCCAGAATTCAGCCACACATACCATACACTCTTAGAGGGTCAGCAAGTTCCAGATTTTCACCTTTAGGATGCTCTGTTATGCCACCTGGGATACCTTTGTGTTCCTTCAAGCGAGCATTCAAAGATGATTTGGGAAGCGCACTATAGTCAGGTTGTTGGGATTTCGGGGTTGAGAAAATGGTGGCAATACTACATAAGTATTTTCTATTAGTTGAATCTTTGACAGGATGTCGGGAAGTACATCAGATCCTGTATTACCTACGCCATTGCCAAACTGACCATCAAGAAGCAAGGTATCTATACTTTGCTGCCTACCCCTAGTCGACCTTGGGAATCCATCTCCATGGATTACATGTTAGGCCTTCCTTCTACTATGCATGGAAATGACTGTGTTTTCTTGGTCATCAACAGATTCTAGAAGATGGCCATTATGGCAGCTTGCAAGAAGTGTATCACAGCAGAAGCCACTGCTAAACTCTTCTTTGAACGAGTGTGGGTACACTTTGGGATCCCACAGTCTATCATCTCGATGGGGACAAAAGGTTCCTCAATACATTTTGGTCTAGTCTCTGGTCGATGCTAGACACCAAGCTCGCTAAGTCCACAAATTTCCATCCCCAGACTGATGGCTAGACAGAGGTTGTCAATAGGATGATCGTACACATTCTACACATGTACAATTGAAAGCATCCACGCACGTGGGATGAGATCCTCCCCTATGTCTATCACAACACTGGGCTCTCCACAACTCGACTGGCCATAACCCTTTTGAGGTGGGCTTGGGATTCCAACCACTATGTCCGATTGATGTGGCCATATCATTTGCAGCGACGCAGGCAGATTTGGCTCATGCCTAGTTCAAAGTTGATAAGCCAAATAGCTTCATTGAGCACATTCAACACATCCTCTAATAGGTCCATGACATATTGGACAAAGCCAATGCTAAGTACAAGTAACGACATGATCAGCGTCAGGTGCCACATAAGTTCCAAGTGGGTGACAAAGTTTGGTTACATTTACAGAAGGAGCGCCTCACTGGGCCCCACCACAAAATTCGATCGCTTCGATATGGGGCAATACACCATCACCAAGGATGTGGGAGATAATTCTTTTGAGCTCAGAATTCCCCCATTCCTTGGCTTGCACCCAGTGTTCAATGTGGATTACCTTCGGCCATACTTTCCACCATTACTGGACACATCCGACATTGCATAATATCTCACAACAACAAAGTTAAATCAAGATGGCATGGAACAAGCTACGACTGATCAGATCATGGACATGCAGATCAAGAACACTCACCAACAGAAGATCCAACTGTATCGAGTTGTCAAAGCTGGCCAACTCCTGCACCAAGGAAAATGGTTCACTAGGGACCAAGTTCAACATAAGTTTCCTCATCTCATGGAGGAACTCAACACAATGGGTATCATTGTTTCCTAAGGGGTGAGGAATGATCTAGGTGGATATTGGTGGCCACTCGCCTATTCCACTTAGACCCCCACCATTTTTTTGATAGTTTTTTTTTAGTTTCCTTAATTGTAGCACAATTTACTATTTTTGGAAGTTTTTCGGGTCCTAAACTTCCCCAGCCGTTTTGAGTCCCTAAACAACGTTTTTTTGGAAATATTCCTTTGGGAAATTTCTTTGAAAACACATTTTCAGTTGTATTCCTCGGAGATATCTTTCCAATGAGGTATCATGCACGTCAAACGCAGATAATATGACCAAGTTACGACCCCAGGAATTTGGTTGCCCAAATAACCTCAACGAGGCCCATAAACTCTTCATGTTACATCTCCTTGGGTTACTACAACAAAACATGTAATTTGCGCCAGATTTAGCACCAGATCTTAGTGCATTTTTTCCTCAAATGGGATGAGTAGTCTGGAGCTAAATCTGGCTCTATTGTACAATTTTTAAAGCATCATTTTTTGCTCCAAATTTTGCATCTTTTTTTATGTGAAAATTTGCATCATATTTTGCACCAAGATTTGCATTTGGTTTTACAATAGGTTTTTCTTCTATTTTTGTGCCATTTTTTGCATCTATTCTTGCATCGTTTTTTGCTTCATGTTTTGTGCCATTATTTGCTTCTAGTGTTGTTTCATAATTTTCATCGAGTTTTACACCATCTTTTACATTTGCATCCGATTTGTGCCAGTTTTTGCATCTAGTCTAATGCCATCTTTTTCTTATAATTTGTACCTAATTTTACATCTATTTTTGCGCCAGTTTTTCTACCCTTTTTTGCACCATTTTTTGCATCCAATTTTGCACCATATGTTCAGTCTGATTTAATGCCAGATTTTGGATGCATTTTTGCACCATTTTTTGCATCCTATTTTGCACCATATTTTTCATCTAATTTTGCATCATTTGTTGCATCCAATTTAGCATCATTTTTAACGCCATTTCTTGCATCTAATTTTGCATTCTTTTGAGTATCTAAATTTGCATCCTAAGGTTAACCATGTGTTGCGCCCACCTTTTTATCCCATTTTGTGTCTATTGTTACGTTAAATTTTGAGCCATTTTTCGTCTACTTTTGCATTTGTTTTTGCACCAAGTTTTGAATCATTTGTTACACCTCATTTTGCATCCAATGTTGCATCTCAATTTTCATCCAATTTTGAGCCATTGTTGCACCATTTTTTCTACTTTTGTGTCCAATTTTGCAGCCATTTTGGTGTCTAATTTTGCATCCCTTTTGGCATCCAAATTTACATCCTTTTTTCTGCCAAAGTTTGTGTCCACATTTGCATCTCATTTTGCACCTAGAGTTTAGTTTGAATTTTCATCTAGTTATGCATAATTTTTGGCATCCTTGGTTTCATCCATTTTTAGTCCCATTTTGCATCTTATTTTGTGTCTTTTCTTACATCCTTTTCCCACCCAATTTTTTATCCTAATTTTACACCATTCTTTGCATCCTAATGTTGGTGTCTATTTTTGCATTCTTGTTTTCGCCCAATCTGGTATCCTTTTGTATGCTCTATTTTGTTCCCTTCTTTGTGTCTAGTGTTGCACCATTTGTAATTATACTTTAAAACCCTTTTTGTGTCATTGTTTGCATCTTGTTTTGATGGCTAATTAACATCCAATTCTACTCCCAATATTGCTTCCATGGTTACATCCACTTTTGGCTTCTTGTTTAGAGATTTACTTTTATTTCCGTTTATGACCCTCTTTATGGGTTCAATTTACTAATTTCAATTACATAGTGAAATATATTACAGTTTCTAAATATCATTTTGCTGTAGGATTTAATGCATGGTTATATGAACATAAAACCCTCTCAGTTTATCCTGGAAACCTAGGACAGACTAAGTAAGAGAAAGGTTGTCCTAAGGCTTAGGATACTTAGTAGATCAAGATGTAGAGTAGAGATTAAGAAGAAGAGAAGGAATTCTTGTGAGTCCTCGCATGCAAGTCTTGTTTGAGTTTTCAATGTAGCTAGGAAGTGCTCCTACCTAGCTCCAAAGCTTTGTCCTGTACATAAGAGAGAGAACAAAGAAACTTTCATAGCATAATATCTTGATAATAGAAACTATCAGAAACATATAAATATTACTAAATAAATAAATATAAACCACAATCCCATACATTCATTAGTTAAATAGAACAATTAAAGAATGAATAATAGCATATGGAAGGAAAAACAACCGATCTATATTAATAAAGGAGTCGGAGGAAAGTCACAACCATCAAATGCAATTTTAGCAACTCCTCCCCCAACTCCTAGCTCCAAAACTCTCCCTCTCAAGATAGATCTCAACAACGTGACAATACAATAATTCCCATCCTTTTCTCAGTGGCCAAGCATCCAATATATAGGAAAGTGAAGGCTACGAAGATTTCCCAAATTCCTCATTAGTTCAATTTGGGCACAATGTTTTGGGTGAATAATGTTTCCTCATATAAAAATGGTTTTTTTCCACTTTTTAGATGCTTTTGTGCTTAGGAAAAATCTCCCCCATGCTTTATGGATATTTCTCGATTTCGTATGCTTTTATTTTGTATTAGAAATCTAAATATGAGGGTAAAGAGATCACATTCACCCATATGAGTTTCCGAAATTGAACAAGAGTGTCAAATTCTAGTTAACTCGAGCTTTTTTCCTCATGAATGAGTGAGAATTTTGATAACAAAAGTTAGATGAAGGGGACAACTTGTCATATACTAGGATAATGTGGTCCTCATGGTACATAACTTGTATTATAGTCTTATATAATCTAGGAGAAAGGGGTATTTCAACCAAAAACATTATATTCTACTCCAAGATGATTAGGAGGTATTTTCATGTATAACACATTTAAGAAGATATCACAATTCAAATTGATTACTTAATATTTGTAAACAAATTTAAGGGTAATTGACAACATTCATAAAAAATATAACATCATCATCATATATAACAATTCTCCATCAAAAAATCATTGACAATTTTCAATATACATATATGACTACTAAATCAACACTTATTGCAGATATCTTTATTCGAAGGTAAATTTACAACCTTACATCCAAAAATAGTAATATCATCATACATAATGATTCTCCATCAAAAAGCATTGACAATTTTCAACCCATATATAAAGTAACAAGATAATACTAATAATATATTCATCATCTTTAATCAAATCAACTATGATTCAAATGTGTGATTCGTGAACAACATTATTCTAAGTTAAATTCACAACATGCATCAAAATATAGTGATATTATCATACATAATAATTCTCCATCAAAATAATGTTGGTAATTTTCAATATATACATAAAATAACAAGATAAAAATGATAATATCGTCATCATATTTAATCAAATCAACTAAAAGTCAATTTATGATTACGAATCGATAAAAAAATTCACAGTATCGATAAAAAAATAGGAATCTCATCATACACGATAAATCTTCACAAAAAAATGTAAACAATTTTCAACATATTCATAAGGTAAGAAGATAGTACCGATAGTATCATCATGATTATTTGAAACAAATAAAATTCAAATGTATGATTACCATATTAATACATCCCAACTAAATACAAAAAAATAACGCATGGCTAGCTAGCACCACAAAAATCATGGTCAAGATAATCCTCATGATCATTTCCATGATCATCATCGTGACAATCCTAATAATCTCATCCACGTAATCATCACCAATGCCATCACCATCATCATCATCATTGTCTCTGATATATGATGTAATCTAAAAATATTTTGTATCATCATCTTCGTGGTCATTACCTATAGCATTCTGGAAAAAAAATCAATATTACATGTTAGTACTAATCCTATAGCACAATGCATATTTTTGTTACAATGCTAACCATAAAATGAGGTAGGACATATTAACATTTAATAGTACTAAAAAATAAAAATAAAATATGGTTTAAGATATAATGGAGATCCAACTAAGATTACACTTATAATTTGCATTAAGTAGTAGAAGCATTTTTTAATGCATATGAAGTAGGTACCTATTTGTTCTTCATATTGTATTGTGGATGTTTCTTATGATGTCCATGCACAATTGGTAAACTAAGAGTTACTTGAAGCTTTATTTCAAATTACATTTGTAATTCATATTAGCAATAGAAGAAATTTTAACAAAAAAAGAATGTCACGTGAAAAGGTAAATTGTTTTTAATGAAAAATAAGTCACATACAATATGAATGTCACATGAAATATTCAGTTGTTTTTAATGCATGTAATTTTCTCTATGATAAAATGGATCCTGATGTTTGTTCAAGAACAAATGCTCACAAATAATTACTTCATTTTATCCATTATCACACTAAATACATTATACCTAGTGACGACAATGATTCCATTCAAATTGTTTTGAAGTCCCTAACTAT
>APFE031575549.1:0-29521 GCA_000404065.3 Pinus taeda | reverse complement strand
AACCAGGACTGGAGAGCCTAATGGAACAGCTTTTGGCTCTCCTGTCTCAGATTGGTTCTCCTTTCTTCATAAATGCTTATCCATACTTTCCATACGAAGCCCAGCCAAGCCAGATACCCCTGGATTATGTACTACTCGAACCAAATGCAAGTGCTGTCGTTGACCAGAACAATAATGTTGTCTATAAGAACATGTTATATGCACAGGTTGATGCAGTTTATTCTGCACTATCTGCACTAGGATATCCTAATATAGAAGTCATAGTCACTGAAACTGGATGGCCTTCAAACGGTGATGCCGATGAAGCAGGTGCAACTCTTCAGAATGCACAGACTTATAATTGGAATTTGCTTCAGCTGCTGGCTCAGAACAAGGGGACTCCTTTGAGGCCCAATGTTGTTTTGCAAGCTTACCTATTTGCATTATTCAATGAAGACATGAAGCCTGGCCCAACCTCCGAGAGGAATTATGGGCTATTTGAGCCAAATGGAATTGAAGTTTACAATGTGGGATTAACTGGATCACTGTCTATTGGTAATAAAAAAGCCGTGTCAGTTGGTTCTCCCACTGGTTCTGCTGATACTCCATACTACAATACTTCTTCTGCCAAGGTATGCTGATCTATTTCATTTCAATTCTCATTCTGTTTTCTTTTCTATATTTTTCTATATACACTTCGAAGTGAATAAATATTTTATTTAATTTTTTAAAAAACTTGTATGTTTGGGTAGTTTTCCTCCAGTTTTCTTTCCCTCTGTTGCATCTGTGTACATTATTTCAGCATTAGCTTAAAGAACAAAATTGTGAAAACACTTCTAACTTTGACCATGTCATTCTCAGGAAACTTGTACTGATATCTCCTTCTACAATCATCTCCAGGTTTTGGCCCTCTCTTCTTTCTTGGTTCTTCTACTGTTTCTTCCATGATTGAAATTTGAAACCATGGAAGTCCTGTAGAAAGTTGCATGTTCCTTTCATTTCATTCAACATCAGCTAAAACGATGAAACTCAGAGGAAATCTTGTGGTGGATAGCTAAATATATTCACTGCAGACAGTGAACGAGCAAGCATCTGCCTTTACATCACATGCTGATAACTTGAGCATCCTCATTTATTAACGAGGAGCTGTTGTCAGATACATATCAGTGAGTCCCATAATTGCAACAATGCAGACATCAGCATGGCCCTGGCTTTACATTACGGATTTTATTTTACTTTTTTATATATCGAGTTAAAACTAAAGTCATGGGCTAGTATTTTTTTAGTTAATTCTTTGAAGCCCTTGAAATTTGTGCAGCGATGCTGTCATATTGATTCTTGCAGAAATGATCATGTTGCTGGGGGGTGAATCATAACTGTAAATCGATAATGGGAACCTGGAACCTGTTAGGGTCCTCATGGGTTTTCTCCATTGATCTCACGTACTGGGGTGGAACCGTTTGGATTCCACTGTCTGCCAACGTCTGCACTCGCTTAAACGCCCAATTTTCCAAAGCCATCCCTCTCAGCACACAAGTTTATGCTGAATGTGCAATTCAGAGCTTCTCTCTGAACAGATACAGAGAGCAGATAAGCGTTGAGCGGAGGGTATCTTGCTCAGCTATGTGTTGCCGTGCTATGGGAGAAAAATGACGGTCTCTCCGTGGGTACTGTGAAGTTTCACACCAAGGTTATCAGACAGATTGAGGACCTGCAACTAACAGAATTTTATTTTCAATATTCAACGAAATCAAACCCCAAAAGGCGCTGCCTAGTCCAAGAGGTTGCTATTCTACCAAAATGGCCTGGGCTTTGCATTGGGTTTTACTCCTTTGAAACTGATACAGTTTGGTGGGGCAGATCCTGGCAAAAATGCAGCCCCGGTGGATTCTGCTTAACGCTCACTTGATCTCATCAATGGACCAATGCAGTGGTATCTACCCATGCTTGAAGTGTTCATTCTTTGGTGGTTATTTGGTGGTTATTGCCCATTCTGCCAATCATTTTGGACAATCTCTTGTCACCTACTTTGCTCTAGATGTTAGTGCTCCTGACCAGTTCGGTAATTTTAGTCTTCAAGTACTTGTATATGGCCTGCTATTGAGAACTTACATGTAACAGAAGTTTTATTGTTTGACCGCTGCTACATATTGTCATGAAAGTCAGGTCTGACAATCATATTAGTTTGATTATTATTGCTAGCAATTCACTGAAGGTCATTTTTTGAGTGCGTTGTTCATCCTAGCTACTGCCTCATTGATCACACACCTCGAGCTACAGAGTTAGGGATTTATCCATCTGCCCATTTTAGTATTTAGATTGTAAAAATATGTTTGCATTATCTAGTGATCTACATATCTTCCCAATACAGTTCAAGGTTTTAGGAATTTGTTTATATACTTCTGGCATCATGATAGATCACAGTTGCTGGTTGACCACTTCGTTTTAATGGGACCTTTGTACTGCTGTTTGATGTGACTATTATTCCTCTAGTCTCTTAGTACTTTGATTTTACACCCTCATCCAGGATTTTTTTTTTTTGGAAGTGCTTTAAGAAACAATTCCCAAAGGTTGCTGCCCTTTTTAGAGCATACTTCCTTCTGCCAAGGTGCTACGGGCCAGGTTCGTGAGGTAGCTATTCTGCCAAAATTGTGCAGGGCTTGCAGTTGGCTTCATCTCTTTGAAACTAATACTATTTGGGTGTTGCAGATCTGGTTGAAAATATAATGCTGGTTGACAGCGTAACACTCCCTTGATCCCATCAGGTACCATTCCCTGAGTTTTTGAGTGATCTTGATTTTTCACCATCATTTTGGAATGTGTTTTCTACAAGTGTTTTGAGAAACATACCCAAAAGGGGCTGCCCAGTCCAAGAGGTTGTTATTCTACCAAAATGGCTTGGGCCTTGCATTGGGTTTTACTCCTTTGAAACTGATACAGTTTGGTGGGGCAGATCCAGGCAAAAATGCAGCCCCTGTGGATTCTGCTTAACACTCACTTGATCTCATCAATGGACCAATGTTGTGGTTATCTACCCATGCTTGAAGTGTTGTCTATCAAGCTCTAACTGCGATGGTCAAAATGAATTCATAAAGGATGGTGCATGAGACTAGATGTTGGGAACCTGATATGTCTATCAATCTCAGACTGAGAAAGTCAAAATGAGTTCATAATGATGGATGGTGCATCAAAATTCTTTGACACCTACACAAGGGCATCATGTGGAAGAGACCAGAATGTTTCCTATAAAATGAAAGCATTTGTATAGTTAAAAATGTAAAGATAAATCTAGATGCATCTGGCAACTACTGTTTAATTTAGTTGAAATTTCAATGAATAACAAGCCCTGATTCTACATTGTTATGGTTATTTTGTGTCTAATTATGAATTTCTAAACTTCATGGTGAGGAGCAACAACATAGATACCTTAGATTAAGAAGTGTTCAATGATGGAAGAGTTGTTTTCTAGAATAATTTCTTTTAAGCTGTATTTTGGTTGTCTATGCTGATGAAGTTTTGTTTTGTTCGGTGTAAAAGCTACACAAAGCAATTATGCGTGAGGATTCTACATTATTTGAAGAAGGCATAATTATTGAAGAATTCGGGAGACGATTTTATTCTTGGTGACAAGCTTTTGCGCCGTGCTATGGTTAAAGTGTCAGCAGGACTAGGTCCTGCAAAAGCTGCAGAAGATTGTGAAAATGCTGCAGAACATTATGCTAAATCAGCTGAAGAATGCAAGGAAACAACAAAGGATGCTAATGCATTAGATTCTTCTGATGTCTCAGAAGAGAGAGAGGCATAATGCTTTGCTGCTCAAATTTTGTAGGTTTGTTTATTTTTAGGCTAAATTCATTATTCTTATTGTCTTGTGGGCCTCAAAGTTTACACAAAGTCTGTTTGAATTGTTGAGCCTTCCCTATTGTAAATGGCAAGTAGACAACATGGTTGAGGTATTTTATTTTCTCTAATGATAGCAGTTGGTTTGTGGCCACTGGCCATTTGTTGTATTAGATAGAAGCTCCTCTCCATAATTTAATATATGGTTGCAACTTGCATGTTACAATGTGTTAACAGTGAGATAGGTCTTTTATTGCCATTGGTTTTCCAAACCTTGATAACTATTTTTTCTTGAGCACCTTTGTTCTTGTCTTCATAATATAGTAGGGTAAAGTTTTCCCCCATGGGATTCTTAAATGGGGAAAACTTTATAATTTGAGGCCTTTTTAGGTCATATGAATCATAACTAGATTCAATTTCATCATAAGTGTGGTTTGTAGTTGGTTCTCTTATTTTTCATCCTATTATATTTGATGTTGCCAGTTTTGTGGTCCTATTTTAAATTAGTGATTATCCAAATGAATACGTTTGGGTGGAGTTTAAGATTGTGTTCCTTTGTTTACCTCTTAATTTTTGCATCTCTGGCTAAGAAGCAATTGCCAGGAATGGCCTTCTTGCATTGACGGCGCAGCGTGGTAGGGGTGAAACATGTCTCTTGTTATCCTTCCGTACCATTAAACCAAGACCCAATTAATTTGTTATTTTTTTTTGTAATTTGAAACAATTTGTTAAGTATCCCATCGTTGTTTTCCTGGTATAACGCTATTGTAGAACACCACAATAAATATATATAGGAAATTTGATCAGTGTACTGTATACGGATCACTTGATTCATGTCAGTACCTTGTTGAGAATGAATGAATGTTAAGACCCTAAATTTTGACTAACAAATTGGTGGTTCTTGCAACTTTAGTTGTATGAATGTTTGATGAGGTATACAGTTGCTATATGTGAACTGTGGGATCTTGTCCAAGTTGTCCTGGTTAACTGTTTCTTTGTAAAAGTGGAGGATTCAAAGTTTAGTCATACTAAAGTTCTTGTTTATGGTGGTTCAGGTGGTTCAATTCAACTATTTACTCATATCTTCGTAGGCTTCTCAATTGTCAAGTGCTTGAATATATACACTTTCACTTCAAAAATTGGGTCCCCAGGGCATCATGATAGATCGCAGTTGCTGGTTGACCACTTCATTAATAGGCCCTTTGTAGTGTTGTTTGATGTGACTATTATTCCTCTAGTCTCTTAGTACTTTGATTTTACACCCTCATCCAGGATTTTTTTTTTGAAGTGCTTTAAGAAACAATTCCCAAAGGTTGCTGCCCTGTTTAGAGCAGACTTCCTTCTGCCAAGGTGCTACGGGCCAGGTCTGTGAGGTAGCTATTCTGCCAAAATTGTGTAGGGCTTGCAGTTGGCTTCATCTCTTTGAAACTAATACTATTTGGGTGTTGCAGATCTGGTTGAAAATATAACGTTGGTTGACAGCGTAACACTCCCTTAATCCCATCAGGTACCATTCCCCGAGTTTTTGAGTGATCTTGATTTTTCACCATCATCTTAGAATGTGTTTTCTACATATGATTTGAGAAACATACCCCAAAAGGGGCTGCCCAGTCCAAGAGGTTGCTATTCTACCAAAATGGCCTGGGCCTTGCATTGGGTTTTACTCCTTTGAAACTGATACAGTTTGGTGGGGCAGATCCAGGCAAATCATCTAACTTTTAAACTCGATTAGTTGTAAAATTTCTATCTGTTCCACAACGTGTGTACTTCTTGTTTCTATAATGTAATAAAAAGTGCAGTAAATTGCAAATTCCAGTGTCCGCAATACCAAGTTTGATGGTTTGTTGCTTTTCATTTGGAACACAGTTATTAACCTGCTTTGCTTTCATATGAAAATGCGTCCTTGTGAATTCATGAGTTAAACATGAATAGGAGGTTTTGCAATAATATTAGACTTTAGGATCATCATAAATATCCTTGGTTGTGAATGACACTTCAAATGAAACAGTCAGTGATTGATAAAGCTGCGCTAGTTGTAGGAGTCAAAAGTGCGACATGCAAGATCATAATAGAATCAGAAAAACTGGGGTATAGAGGAAAAACTGCTGGTTTATGACTACATTCACATGGAAGCTTGGAAAATGCCTATTATGGTGGGTTCTCTTGTTCTCTTTTTTCCATTTCATGTATATCTGCAGGAAATCTCGTTCAATTCGTTTCTGCAGGGTTGTTTTTTATTTTTTTACAAAGATAGCCCTTCAATCGCTTGCATATTATGAGTTTCTTATGGATTCCACAATCTCCCCTGTTTAGCTACTGTTGGTAATCACACGCCTGCATATTATGAGTTACTAGATAACCAAATTCTCAACATACCTTGCCATTTCCACACTACCACTTACGGATTTTCAAACATCAATGTTTAGATAATAAATAATGGTTGGGCATAAAAAAACATAGACATTAACACCAAAAAATAATAATAATCACATGAACCTACTGAGAAAGCGGAAACACATAATATATCATCTTCACATTGGATACTTTAGAGAAAGGCAATCTCGAGTACCACGATCAAATAAAGAAACAAGAGACTACGGGAGAAGTGAGTGTTAATTTTTAAAATTTTGATATAAACATTGGTTTTCAAGAGAAATTACAATTAACAATGTACAAATCAATGAATACATAATTACCAATTAAACTTCTAAGTCATGTTTTAAAGGTGCAATTAATTTGAGCTTTCATCTTGTCATTCAATTGATTGACACTTAATATTAAATATAAGATAAATATATAGGAGTAGCATGTCAGTGTTAGTTTTATAAAGAAGATTCTTTTTATTATTGAAAAAATATAGATAATTCGTTTCATTTTAAAGGGTTATAAATATGAGTTATAAATACAAGACTTGAAAGGTTGTAAATATTTGAAGTGTTGTAAATATGAGTTATTAATTGTTTTTACTCAAAACCTGATAAATAGCAATTTAGCAATTTCTTTTTAATTGAGTGGCTCAAATTCATGTTTCTTTAGGTTGAAGGTAAACCCACTAAAGTGGAAAAGAATGTGATGCCAGTGATTAGAGGGATTGTCATCATGGGGTGATAAGAAATTTAATATTCCAAGAAAAGGAGGTAGTAGTAGACTCTAAATAAATTAGCAATGCAACAACATAAATGTTTGCAACAAATTTAGAGAGATCCACCTTGTTGAATAATGCACACACCACATGGATAATGGATTTCCGCACTTTATGCCTTACGGCGTTTTCTTTGCAAAATCTGGTGCAAATGCTAGTTATATTCATTTTTAATTAATGTATTTATATAACTAAATAACTACTTTCATCTTAAAACTTAAATTATTTAATTTATTAAGCTTATTTTCCAATGGTCATTTTTGGGACATAATGATAGATCTAGGTTTTCATCCTTGTCATTAAGATGAACCACAGTAGATAGTTCCAAAAATTGACTCAATTCCAATAATGTAATTAATCCTGATATAATTGATGTCTCTCATACTTATCAAGTTTAAGAATATTTCTAAAATCTATAATTCACACATAGAATCAAATATGTCATTTTACGTTGTGAACTCAAAGCTCGTTGTCAGCTTTGGTGGCCAGCCATGACATGCTGGTCATTAAAATTAATTCTCTTATAAAAGGAACAAATGTTACTCCGATTCAATTTCACTTGAGTTTCTTATTTGCAAAGGCCTTACCTACATTCATTCCCTTCAGCGACAGAGCCACTGTCAACATCATCTTTCTCTTAGTTCTTCTCATGGTAATGAAGAGAATTAATGGAGATCCAGAAGAGTTGCGGGATTTTAATGTGTGGCGAGATAAAAATGGTTTTGTGTTGTTTGAGATTTTTTTAATAAAAAATATAGGCTGAGTTTTGGCTTTTCCATTACATGTTCTTTCACAATATCAATTGCTCCACTGCATGTTGTAAGTTGTTGTATACAATTGTGGCATCCATGCTTGGAGAATCTCAGTCATCAATTTGTTGGGTTTCCTTAGCACGTAAAAAAAGCATACAATTGTTCACCTGGTTAATCTTATTGTTGTAGATGATGGTTCTCTCTGTAATGTCCTGCGCCAAGTTAATTCGAAGGAGGAATTGAGATTGGATGGAAGGAAATGACATTTATTCTTTCCAACTCGCTTCATAGATTGCCAAGTTAAATAGTGGTTTCATAAGACATGAACTATAGAAATCTTGAATCCCTTTGGGCATTGTATATATTAGAAACAGAAGCTACCAACAAGTGGAAGATAACTTGAAGAATGTTAGAGAATAATCTCTCCTATTAATTGAAGCCATCGAGTCTGGTAGCTAAATTTAATTTTTAGTTGTGTCAGTTATGTGTGAGCTAAGCTTGGTTTGACTATTCTTAACAATTTTGAGTCTTTATAATCATGTAGCTATTGAGTAATTCACTAAACAATAGCTTTTGTTTGCGTGTGTTATTTTGTGATTTCCTTCCACAAGCAGATTGGTATTAGACTGTGCGCAGTCACGACCAAGAGTCAAAAGTGTTTCCCCCAAGCGATAAGCCAGCTATGTTTTTGTCAAAGGAAGGAGCCGAGTGAAATTGTTCCTTTCTAATTTTCGAAGTCGTAGTCTTAACAGACGCCTCTAGCCAATTTGCAGAGACATTATTGTGAATCACAATCGAGTTGCAAAGAGCGTAATAGCGAGGTATTTTTCGTATGTAAAGTTGCAACGAACAACATAATTTAGTGGTTTTTTTTGGAAGTCAAGCCGTAGACATAATAGATATCCAATGTGAACTGGACGATTTACTCCCTTTGATGGCCACAAACAGTCTTCCTGAATCTACTCGGTCACACATACAGGCCCTTGAATTAAAAAGGAAAAAGCTCCTTGATATTGAGGAAGCCACTTGGCGTTTGAAGAGCCGGGCAATCTGGATCAAGGAAGGGTACCGAAACACCAAATTGTTCCACCGTTTGGCTAATCATAGGCACAATATAAATACTATATGGGGTATAAAAGATGCTGATGGGAAATATATCCAGTCTCAAGAGGAGATTTGCAATGCCACGGCCTCATATTTCCAATTGGCATATGGCCGTAACGAGGACATTGTTGTCGAAGATTTCATATGGGGATTGAATATTACCCAACTATGTATGGTAAGGAATCAAATGCTGAACTGTTCAAATGCATAAAAAAGGAGGAATTACTTGTGTTCCTTAAATTTTTCAATGGTGATAAAAGCCTGTGGCCGGATGGGTGGATGGTAGAACTATTTACACATTTCTTTGATTCGTTAAAAAATGATCTGCTAGACATGGTGGAGTCGTCGAGGATCACTAGGAATATTCACCATCTTATTAATTCCACATATATTTCTCTAATCCCGAAGCGCTTCCCAAGTACATGTTTCGCAGATTTCAGGCCCATTTCAATGTGTAACCTCATTTACAAAGTCATCTCAAAAACCATTGTTGGGCGTATGCAGGGTATTCTTTCGCGCCATATATCTTCGGAACAACATGGGTTCCTTCAGGACAAATAAATACATGACGCTGTTGAAAATTCTCAAGAATGTATGCAGTCGATTCATACAAAACATCTCAACGTTGCCATTATGCAAGTGGATTTGCAAAAGGCATAAGGTTGCCTGGATTGGGGATACCTCAGACTAGTCCTTTTCAAAATTGGAATACAACCCAGTTGTGTTGATTGGATAATGGTGTGTGTTATTAATGTTAATTACTCTGTGATTATAAACGAATACCCAACGCATTTCTTTCGAGCTGGACGAGGATTGCAACAAGTTTTCTCCCTCTCTCCACTTTTATTCATTTTGGCAATGGGCGGTTTGAGCTTGCATATTAAAAAAGCGGCGGAGAACAATCAATTCCAGGCTCTGCACATGGATAACGACATCAAAATATCACATGGTTTCTTTGTTGATGACGTGCTCATCATGGGTATGTTAAATCGATTTGCATGGTTATGCCCTTTTCATATTTTTAGGAAATTTGCTAATGCCACTGGCTTGCATATGAATGTTCATAAGTCTATTATCTTTCATGGAGCATGTGATTTGGAAATCATTGCATATATAAGAAATTTGTTTGGTATTGAGGCAGAGATGATGAAAAATGGTATGAAGTACTTGGGGTACCATATCAAACCTTGTAATTACAGGAACGTTGATTGGCAATGGCTTGTTGATAGATTTTTTAAGAGGATATTTGTGTGGGAATTTAGATGTCTGTCACTGGGGCGTCGGGTCATTCTTACTCAAGCTGTCCTTAATCAACTGGGGGTTTATTGGGCTCATCTTTATCATATCCCTGCCATCATCATCCACAGTCTTAACTGTATTATGGCCAACTTTATATGGGGGGGATTCATGGGCATAAGAAATATCATTTGGCTAAGTTGTCCAACATTACATTACCAAAGGTCATGGGTGGTTGGGGGGTATTGGATCTACATCACTTTGGATGGTCGTTATTGATTAAAGCTCTATCGAGGGGTATTTTTGGGTCTAGGTCTTAGAGTCATTTTATCAGACACAAATATCTTAAGAACCATGATTTCTTATTCTGGTACTGAAAAGGCATTATTGGATCCATACATGGATCGACAATCTGGCTTCGCTTTAACAAAGTTGCTAATATCTTTCTACAACATCTGACATGGACCATGGGATTGGGTCACAGAATCCTCATCGGTATAGACCATATTCTAGGTGCTGGCAATGACTATAATATCTCTGAGGGGCTCATACAGTTCTTAAATGGATGAAGCATATATTTCTAGAGTCAAGCCATTACACAATGGCAGGGTCCCTGCCCAGTTTGGAAAATTGCACAGGAGTTGGGTCTATTTGGGCAATGGGACCGGGAATGGAACCAGGTTGTTGCTGGTATGAAACATCTTGGGATTTGTCATGCAGGATTTGAAGACAATCTAATTTGGACAGGGAAGATGAAGTCTGGAAACATCATTGTTGTTGATACATATCTTTCTCTCTGTATCGAGGATGCTCAGCAGGGGGAGAAACATGTTTTATATGCCTTTTGGAAAACCAAAATCCCAAAAAAAATCATCCTTTTTTCATGGTTGGTATTTCAGAATAAAAATCTCACATGGGAGAATTTGCAAAAGAGGCAGTGGCATGGTCCCAATAATTGTTCTATTTGCAGAATGGAAGCAGAAAACAACAATCACATGTTCCTCAAATGTCAACATACGGTTCAGGTATGGAAAAGTTTTTCATCACATATCGATTTTCCTTATATTCAACATGACTGTATTGTTGATTGTTTGAAGTGGTGGAGTACTCAGAACACAGTTTGGAGATCCATTCCACTTATACTTTTTTGGGATATATGGAAATGGAGTCAGAACTCCATGGGAGATTTCTATAAGGTTTTTGAAAGTACTTTATCTAATCTTTCTATGCACACTTCTATTGAATCATGCTCCAAAATACCACAACACAAGCAGACAACCATTCAAGTAGAATATCCAATGGGATTTTTTGATGGTGCTGCACAACGGAACAATTGCGGTTGTGGTTTTTGGATTGCCATTTCAAATGAATTGGCATATAGGACCCACTAGCACGGGGGAAGTGGCACTAATACCAGGGCTGAAGCAATGGCTTTATGGGGCCTCCTATGGTTTACCAACTTCCTTGGTATCCTTGTTATACATATCTATGGGGATTCCAAGATTATCATAGATCAGATCAAGCGCAATGCAAACATCAACAATCCTTTGCTACTTGGTTGGCTGGGGAGAATTGGTCTTCTATGGAATCAACTCAATAATTCTACTATTATGCATATTGGCAGAGAACATAACAAAGAAGCTGATGAATTTTCAAAGAGGGGACTACTAGGTAATTTTGGTAATATGCACATGGAAATAATTCTGAATCACAATGTTTTAGATGTCAGAGATTTTCCATTTCCCGGGTAATTTCTATATCCCCTCTTTTTTTTTTTGTTCTATATTTTTGTATGTTTACTAGTCTTAATACCTGTCAATTCACTCACGTGTATGGAAGGACATGATGCTTACACAATCGCCCGAATAGATGGTTTGGTGGAGTAGTTGACATGCCATGTGCATAACTTTTTTTGGTCGATTTTGTTGAAATCATCTATGTCCTTTTATGTTTATTCTGGAACAGATTTGGGTCTATGCACTGTTTTTATCTCTATAATATGTTTGTTGTGACATTATTTGGATGGGATGCTGGATATGCATACTGAGATGGACTGTATGATGGGAAAAGTTGGCAGGTATTGTATATATCCTGAATATTGATTATATAATATAATATATCAAGTTTTTTTCGTAATGAAAAAAAACAAAAAACAAAAAACAAAACACAAAAAAACAAAACACAAAAACAAAAAACAAAAACAAAAACAAAAACAGAAACAAACAAACAAAAAACACTAGAGGAACAGGGTTGTAGTCCCAATCATTGTAAGTCAAGTTTGAAGTTTGTTTAATGTTGGAAGGTTTTTAAAGTATTCATAAAAGCATAAGGCTTTAAAGCGTTGGTCAAATTTTTTTTAAGCAATTTTTTAGTTGGCATATTAAAATGGTTCATTTATATATTTGGAGAGTTTTATTTAAACTAGATTTTGTTTTTAATTAAAAAAAAAAAAAGGTTTTTTTTGAAAGAGAGTTTAGGGCTGTATATTTTATTATATTTGAAAGTTAGTGACATTGAAAAAAAAAAGATTAAAACAGATTTTTTATTATATATATATATATATTTTTATATCAAGAAATGTTTTTTTTGGAGATTAAAGAGAACAAGATATGGTTTTAGGTGAGAATTTTCCCTAATTAGTATTTCTAGTTCTAATAGGAAAAGGCTATGAAGTTTGGGCCATAAACATGCATAATTTGTTACATTCCAAGGATATATGGGAACTTGTAGTCCAATGATATACAAAGCCAATTGTTGAGGCGAGTGAACAAGCTTTGACAAACACACAAAAAACATTAACTCGAAACCAAGGAGGAAAAGGATGCATGAGCACTTTCTATCATCCAAAATGGCGTGGATGCAACTATATTTCCCAAGATCTCTATAGCAAAGGCCTCCAAGATAGCGTGGGGCATCCTAGAAACTAATTATCAGGGAATTACAAAGGTGAAGATGATGAAGTTGGAGACGATGAGGATGAAGTTTGAGAATTTGAAGATGAGAGAGTCATAGTCTGTGGACCAATACATGACTACAGTTATAAACATTTTCAATCAATGAAGGATGAATGGTGAAGATATTTTGGATCAGAAAGTGGTTGAGAAGGTTCTCATAACCTTACCTAAGAAATTTGATGTAGTGGTTGCATCCATTGAAGAGTATAAAAACTTGTCACAACTATCAATAGATAATTTTTTGGGATCCTTGTTATCCCATGAATCATGAATAAACGAGCATGAGGAGGATCAAAATTAAGAGGCAGAGGTAGGAATGATAGAAGCAACAATTATAGAGAAGATTCAGAACAAGAAAGGTTATTCGATCAAAATCCTCACTGTTAAAAGGGGAGTAGGAAGATAAGTTCACAATCAAATCAAAGTCATGATAAATAAAAAAATTAAGTGTTATTATTGTAATACAATGCGTCATTATGCACTTGAATGCAAAAAAAGAAAGTTGATCTTAACATAAAAGGTGCACACTATTCTTCTAATAAGTGTGAATAACCATTATTTCTTACGTGTAATACTTCTCAAGAGTGATATAATGACACATGGCTTATAGATAATGGATGTAGCAATCATATGACATGAAACATAAGCATAATTGCAAATATGGATGATTCAATCAGGATCGATATTAGGTTGGGAACAAATAATATTTAAAATTTATGGGAAAAGGAATAATTAATATCCTCACCAAACAGGGTCGGAAAAGGCACATACAAGATGTTAACTATGCTCTAGGTTTGAAACATAATCTTATTAGTGTTGGTCAACTTAGTAAAAAAGGGAATAATGTGATCTTTAAAGCAGGTGATTGTTTCATATATGATAGACCTACTAGTAAGATGTTGGTTTCCAAAGTAAAGATGACAACGAATAACATGTATCCTCTTTCCATGCAGTATGATAGACATGATTACTCCTATGCACAAAAAGCAACATCCTTGGATGATTTTTGGTTATGGCACTTCAAGTTTGGTCATCTACATTTTGTGGCCTTAGACTATTGCAACAATAGAAGATGGTTCAGGGGTTTCCTCCCATTCAAGAGCCAATCAGTTCATGTGAGACTTGTATTCTAGCAAAGCAACAAGGGAAAATTTTCCTCAGGGAGTGTCTTATAGAGAAAAGGAATCTTTGGATTTGGTTCATATAGATTTATGTGGTCCAATGCAAACAAAGTAATTTGGAGGAAGTTATTACTTCCTAACCTTCATAGATGATTACAACATAAAGACTTGGGTATGTTTTCTTGCAAAGAAGTCTAAAAATTTTGTTTTTTTTTGAGAATTCAAAGCAATGGAAGAGAAGCAAAGTGGTCATTATTTTTTTTTGAGTATGATTGAAAATATTTTCATAACTTTTGAAAGTATCACAGGATCAAAAGATAATTTACAACAAGGTACACACTGCAACAAAATAGTGTAGCTGAAAGGAAGAATAGAACCATCATGAATATGGCTCGAAGTATGTTGAAGGAAAAACAATTATCAAATGAGTATTGAGGGGAAGCAATAGCTTGCACGATTTATGTTTTGAATATATCTCTCACTAAAAGTGTGAAGAATAAAGTTCCACGTGAAGCATGGATAGGTATGAGTTGCAATGTAACACTTCAGAGTATTTGGTTGTGTAGCATATGCTCATGTGCCTAAGGAGTTGAGAAGTAAGCTCGATGATAGAAGTGAGAAGTGCATTTTTACTAGCTATAATGATATAGTCCAAGGCACAACTAATAATAAAGAAGCTGATAGTTATTAGAGATGTTGAATTTAAAGAAAATGAAGCATGTGATTGAAGCATTGATAAATCTATAACAATTGGAGCAATGATACCTCAAGTAGAAGATGATGCAGAGGAACAAGTTGTGCTAGAAAGTCAACAAGATTCACAATGCCAATCATCAACAAAAAACACTCCAACAAGAACTCTAAGACATTCCATTCAAGGCTAGCCATCTTCTCTATCAACTCAGTCTACGCCTACTACTCATAAAAGTAGTGAATCAAGGCCTAGAAAGACCAAAATTTTGAGAGATATCTATGAATACTTAGATGTGGCTTCAACCTTTGCATCATTTACTTGTCAACTAATATGTTTTGAAGAGGCAATGAAATATGAAAATTGGTTCAAAGTAATGGGTGAAGAGATGAATTCCATAGAGAAAAATGATATATGGGATTTTGTAGAATTACCAGATGATAAAGATTGCATAGGTGTTAATGGGTTTACAAAACAAAGCTCAATGAGAAAGGATAAATATAGAATTACAATGCTACATTAGTAGCAAGAAGATTTGAAAAGCAACCATGAGTGGATTATGGTGAGACCTTCGCACTAGTTTCGAGGTTAGATACAATTAGAGCTATCTTAGCCATAACATCTCAGAACAGATGGAAAGTTTACCAGATGGATGTAAAGCCAACATTCATGAATGTAATTTTGGAAGAATAAGTATATGTGCAACAACCACTAGGATATGAGATAAAAGGTCATTAAATAAGGTATACAGGTTAAAGAAACCTCTTTGTGGACTTAAGGAAGCTCCTAGAGCTTGGTTTAGCGAGATTGATTCATATCTGATCAATAATGGATTTAGTAGAAGCAAAAATGAACCTACATTGTATACAAAGGTAAATGAGAAATGAAAAATTCTAATTATATGTCTATATGTTGATGATATGATATTCAAATGGAATCTATGAGTGGATGAGTTTAAAGCAACTATAAAGAAAGAGTTTGGAATGATTGATTTGGGGTTGATGAGATTTTTTCTTGGTATTGAAGTCACCAAATAAGTCTCATGTATTCTTGTGTTTCAAGAAAGGTATGCCATGGATGTGCTAAAGAGGTCCAAGATGATGAATTTAAACTAGCATCAACACCAATTGCAACAGGAACAAAGCTTAGAAAAACATATATATGATCCAATGTAGATCCAACTCTATTCAAGCTATTGGTTGGTAGTCTTATGTATCTTACTACTACCGGACCAAACATTATGTATGTTGTTAGTTTGATTTCTAGGGTTTTGGAGTCTCCAAAAGACCCACAATGGAAAGTGGGAAAAATAATTTTGAGATATATTATTGGAACAACAAGATATGGCACATTATACTCCAGTATTAATAAATATGTTTTAGTTGGATACAATGAAAATGACTTTTCCGGTAGCATGGATTACATGAAGAGTAATTCGAGATATGTTCTTCATATTGGTTCAAGTGTGATTTCATGGGCATCCAATAAGAAACTCAGTGTGACTATCTCATCAACAAAAGCAAAGTACGTAGCATCAATAACAATGGCTTGTCATGTAGCTTGGTTATGCAAAGTATTGGATGATATACAACAAAAATAAGAGCGTCCAATCTATAGTGTATTGTGATAAAAACTCAGCAATAGCCTTATTAAAGAACCGTGTTTTTCATCAGAAAAGCAACCATATTGACACAAAACATCACTCTATCAGAGAACTTGTAAACAATGGAGAAATCCATTTGGAATCTTGTAGATCAAAAGAATAATTGGCTGACATATTCACAAAGCCATTGGCAAGAGATGCATTTGAGTTTCATAGAGAAAACTTAGGTGTTGTAAGCCTAAATGAGACTTGGGCTAGCATGTATTAGTGGTTAAGATTAAGGGGGAGTGTTAGAGAATAATCTCTCTTGTCAATTGAAGCCACCGAATCCTTTTTTTTTCATAGTAACACCCTATTGTAGCGGCCACAACCACCCTCCAAAATTTTGCCTTAGCCTATTTTGGAGCCTCCCTACCAACCTTACACAACACTTTGTCTTGCTTCGTCAAGTACTCAAGCTTTAGTGTTTTCCTCACACAAAGGTAGTGGGTCGATCACAGTTGATCCATTCCCCTCATAGGCTGCTCACCAGGACTTGGTCCAGCTGCAGGCAGAGCAGCTTCCCCTTGAAAATTGCGCATTTCTAGAGGGCAACCAACCTTCCCTCTAGGAATTAAGCAATCCTGTCTGGCAGCCTATTGGGCTCCAGGATTGCTCAATCCTTCCAGCCAACCCTCCCATCAGGATTTGTGCAAATTTTCCTAGCAGCATGATATTTAGCCTGGGATTTGCGCAAATCTGGGCAACAGTCAGCTGCTCTGCCCAGAAATTGCGCAAATATCTTGGGCAACCAACCCAGCTCCTAGCCAGAAATGTGCATTTTTCTCCAGCAGTTGAGAAATCTCTTGCATGTGTATCTAAGTTGACCGGTTCCCTCTAGGATTGAGCAAAACAGACTTGCATGCATGGGTTGTTTCTCCCAAGGCAGCATGCAAAGGCATCCCTTGTTTCAGGGATCTATGTTTAGCAGTTGGAGGTTACATGCAAGGAGCAATTCCAAAACCTTCCACCAAGTGTCGCTTCCCCTAGATTCATGGCATGTGTGTCACAACCTAAATGTTATCAAAACTCATCAACCGGATGCTATAGAGCTCATTCCTCACATCAACCTTGCAGCTCTGACATCCTACATCACATTTAGGAGCAGTCAGCACATTCAACTTAGTTGTTTTGGGGTAATCCCGCTTCCCATGCTTTGTGCTGCATTTCTGTCACTTGTTGTGTTTTCATTTGTGGGAGTACTTTTTGCTTGATTTCTTTGAACACTTACTATCATTTACATGTATACTAGCTTTTCCTAGCTCTGTTTCAGTTTTCGTTGCTAGCCCATTGCTGCCACATGCATGAAACTATTTTGCACAGACGCTCGCCGAACCAGTGAAATGCCTCACCCACATGCATGTTGATCTGTTTGTTGAATATTTCATTCATGTTTTCCATGCACTGTTAATCACTTCTGTTATCACTTAGTGTCGCCATGCATTCACTGACTTACTTGCTTTCAGTTGCCCGTTGGCGAGTCGGGCCAACCTTGTCCCGGGCTCTGCCTTCACTAAGGTTTCATTGCACAATTTGGGGAAGGAAGGCTCACCTTCCTCTCTAGATTTACGCATTCTTGCCCAACACTGGCCTTCAGGACTATTTTGCGCATTTCTGGAGGACAATGGCTACTTGGCCCAAGAAATTGCGCAAATTTGTCCGTGGGCCAATAGTCCTTCCTAGTTGGAATTGCGCATTATGCAATCCGAGTAGTCAGCAACTAGACTGGACTGTGCATTACGTAGTTCCAACAGTTAGTCAATCTCCCAACAGCCCAGACTGTGCCTTGTGCAGTCTTGGTAGTCGGTTTCCTGACCTCCCGACTAAAATTGCGCAACCTTCATGATCATTCACCCAAGTATGTTGCAAGTCAGTTCTCATGTTCATTTTTGGTTTTGACTGACAGATTGCTTGCCATGTCTCCAGGTATCACAGGTGTTCATCTACCTCTCAGCAGTACATGTACAATGGTTACCAAGAGAGTAGAGATGAAGACATTGTTCAAAGCACACTTGGGGATGCAGTCAATCAAGTGTCTATGGACTTGCCTACCCATGAAGACATCAAGTTGTTCGTAGACAAGGACATCAAGATATGATAGTAGTATCATCATAGTGAGCAACATCATGAACAACAACTAAAGATAACATACCAAATGCAATGAATGCAAGAGGAGGGTTGTTGACAACATGGAGGCGAGACAGGGTTGCAAGCTCAAGCAGGTCCATTGATGATGAAAGCAACTTTGGAGACTCCGGCTATGAAGTGATGACATGACATGAAGATCACACGAAGGTAGAAGATGGAACAAAGAAGGAGTTGCATGTGCTGAAGCAGCAACTTAGGAAGAACATGAAGTTGCACGGATAGACGAATGAGTTGCAACAGGAACAACAGTGGGCGCAACATGCACTCATGGATGAAACTGCGCCTGTACAAGTTAAGGATCCATCCCAACAGCTGACATAGAGCAAACATGGTGAGCAATGTTGTTGATCGCATGCAAGGGATTCATCAACATGCATGTCGTTGAGCACACACATGCAATCCAACCCATTCAACACACTCACCAAGGCAAAGATAAGAAGCAAGTCCAACTGGGGCTGAACATGTACTTCGGCAAGTTGATGCGCATGACCACCAACACACACTTGAAGATCAACACGGACACTATGCATTAGTGTGTTGTCGGTTCAACCATACCCAAGAAGGCCATGTGAATGTTAGCAGACAAGCTGGATGAAGGGGCTGAACCAATGCATCGGTTGCAATAGAGGCAGGAGTTCGCTTCAACAAGATGTCACCATGAGGTGCATGCACACCATCATGGATGACCAATCTTGGCATCATCTCACCAACTTCACCATCACAAGCATGTCAAATAGTTGGTCTCACCATAGCGAACCGAGTGTCAGCGATGTCTTGCAAGGCTTGCTCAAGCCATGTTGTCTCACATGAGTACATGTGCATTGTAATGTTGAGTCATGTTAAGTGTAAGTCAAGTGTCAACAGTTGGACGTAATAGTCATAGAGTAGGTGAAGAGTCATGAGGGTAGTTGAACTGTCATAAAGGGGAATGTCAAGGGTCACCCCACCCTTTACTATAAATAGTCCCTCATAACTCATTGTATAGGCTTTTGGTCAACCAAGCTTCTACTAAGACTATCTTGAAGAAGGCTTGGATAGGATTGTAACGTGCCTTGGCTTCTCCTCTGCACTGAGCTAGTACATCTCTTTGGAGGACCAAGCAAATGTGGTTGTAACATTCCACTGTTGGGGCTCAGGTTTACATGGATGTATTGTATGGTTGTGACTTACACTTCTTTATATAATAAGAACCATCACATTTTCATGCATATGTTGTTATCGTAGTTGGACTGCTTCGGTTGCTTTGATGCTATGTCTTGTTTAACTTACGTACTTGTGTATGAATTGATTCACATGCAATTATATGAATCTTGTTGTTAATGTGTTGCATATGTTTTTAATGTTGTCACTGTCTGTGTTGACTGCTCTGTTAAACATCAGACAGAGATTTCACTTGAACCCTACTATAAAAACCGTCACACTCGTCTCGGACTAATCCGTGAGTGTTGTACGTGTTATCTTACCTTGTATGATGTGATTGCCGCATCCGAGTGGACCGCTCTGCTGGAAGCTATGCATGTCCTTTGTGTTGTGTGTTCCTAGCCGAGTTCGGACTGATCCCTTTCAACCTGGAACTCACCTTCACCTCCTTCCCCCTTTGAAGTGTTGGAACCTCTCACACCCCTTCCTTGACTCGCTACATCAGTCACACCCTTGCTGCTGACAGAGTTATTCTACTTGCCTCTGTGCAACACCGTGGTCAAGGCATTACCTTACGACCCACTGCTGGGACTCCTACACCAAACGGTCTAAGGTCTAATTGGGACTTCTTACCGGGGATATCCCCTTGACATGTTGGCAGTTCCAACACCATCAACACACCCCTAGGTGCGCCCATTGAAAGGGGCCTCATGCTTAGTCGACTTAATTGATGGAGTTGAACCTCGATGGACCCAAGGAGAATTGAACTCGTGCCTCCTGACAGAGGGGAAATGAATTGGTGGGGGGCTCCAACCAATTGGGCTTGTAAGTGAGTCCTATTAGCTATTAGTTTGAGTTATATTTAGAAAGCTAAATTTAGTTGTCAGTCATGTGTGTGTTAGTTAACATTAACATGATTATTCTTAGTTATTTTGGGTCTTTATAATCATGTACCTTTGAGCAATTGAATCAAGTAATTCACTGAGCAAAAACTCACATTTGAATGTGTTATTTTGTGACTTACTTCTTTTTCCATCTATCAAATCCTTTTTTGAGGTATTAATTTTGTTTTTTAAAAAGTGAGAATCATATTTTTCATAAGATAATTCCAATATAGGCAATGTCGTGAAGTCTCTAAGAGCTTTACAACTTGAGAGAAGATTTAAAAAATCATTTCGAATGGTGAGTTCCAGTATTGCAGCAAGAATGCTGCAACTCCTAGGTTGCCAACATTACTTTTATCAACCCGGTAGTTCGTAACAAACTTGGAATTGTCAGTGCTGTATGCACAATTACTAGTTCTCGCTGCAGGTTGTCACTTGGTCAGCCAACGCGAGACCACTAGGAGCTCAAGCCAAAGAAAGAAAGATTACTCTACGAAAGCTATTCTAATTGCAGAAAGGAAAAACACTAGAATGTAAAGCAAGACCTAGTAAACCCTAATTAACAAGCTAATTCTACTTTTTCCAAAAACACTATGAAAACCATGAAAGCAATGCCATTACCTACTCAAGGGAGTAAACAATATCTAACCATGCTATTTCTGGAAGTAAATAAGCAAAAAACATATTTTTGGATTTTTATGTGTTTTTATGTAAATTTAATCATGCATCTAATTTATTGTTTGTGAATATGGTAGTGAACAGGTGGTGTTGGAGGATGGTTTTGGAGCTTGGGAGGAGGTAGGATGGTGTGGATGGGTCTTAGGAGGTCTTGGATGGCCTTCTGAAGGCTTTTCCCACACTCGGCCTTCAAAAGAGAGCCTACAGGAAAAACTATAGGAGGACACAGGAAATCTACAGGAGGAAAACAAAGAAACTATAGGAGGCCTACAAGAGGAGGCCAAGAGTAATTTCAGCTATTTTGAGGGTGTGAGAGTGGGTGAAATAGGTGGATGAGGATTCGGATGAGGTGTTAGGGTGTCTCAGGTCTACCATGATTCACCAGGAGAGAGAAATATGATTGGATTTGTTCAAGGAGAGAGGAAGAAGTTCTACGAAAAATGAAGGAATCTAGGGCAGAATTGAGGTGAGGTGTGGGAGACCTATAGGGCATGGATCAGATGGAGGGTGTGATTGTTGGTAGGCTGGCCTAATGCTAGAAGAGATCTGCTGCATAGAAACTGACAGTTAGCCAAGAAGATCAAGCAAGCAATGAAATGAGTGCATCTAGAAAAACAGAGTTTTGCATTAAAATGATCTAAACTATGATCTATGAGAGGAAATGCTAAGAAATGTTGTAGGAAAGGAAAGCATGAGAGAGGACTATTCAAAATCAGGAAATGAACATGATGAAGGAGATCTGAAGCAAAGCAAAACTGGACTATTAACCTACTAAAGAGCTGCAAACACTAGAAGTCCTATGAATGAGGAAAATCTGTGTTTTTGGGGAAGCAAGAGAGTCTTTGCCTCAAATCATGGTCCTTCAAGGAGGAAGAGAGGCCAAGACACTATTTCTAGCCTTTTGAATATTTTTTAATTGCTGCTTAACTTGGTACAGAAAGCACAAATGGAAGCAAACTACTAAATCATCTAAAGCAACCTATTCTTAACCATGAAAGAAATATGTCTAACAACAAACTAATCTACCACTGAAGTAAAGTATACAAATATAATTGAAGAGAAGCTTGACTGCTTGGATTGGGCCCTAACCCAAGTGCTTCAACCCTCTGAGGTAACTCAGTGCTAGCTCAAAAAGGATTCCATCTTTATTATAAAAAAAATAACAAGATTACATAAAACTGTCACACAAACAATAAGCTCAAAATTTGAGCAGAGTTTACATAAGCAAAGAAAATCCGACCCTAGTGAGGCCCTAGGCCTCTCTATTTATACATCTGAAGCTACCAACAACTTCCTTAAAATCAAGGAGGCTTGGCTCCCAAAACTCGAGATAACTATCAGTCACCTCCCCTTGCTCGACTGCCTTCTAGTGCATGATTCGACTGCTTGTACTCCGAGCTGAATGAAGGGGAATTCGAAGTGAGGAGTAATAAATGAGGGGGATTCCCTCCTATAAGTCCTCTCCTATGTATATTTAGAGTTATTGCTGCCGTTTGACCACTAGATCCTTGACTTTGACCTCGAAATCCATCAATAACCTGCATTAAATACATGTTAGACCACATGGCATCACAACTAACTCAACTCACTCTAAAAGCATAAATATAATTAAAAAAATCATACAATAAGCAAAGAGAATGGTTGATTTGACTAGGTTAGGAGGTAAAATGAGCCCATATAATTACCCATTTATGAGGCTCGTCATCACCCTCCTACTGAAGGTGTTGCTCATCCTCTGAGCAACTTAGTCAATCTCCTCATCTTTTATGGCCCTGGTGGCCTCCCTAGCATCCCATGCTTCTGATGTGGTCTGCTCATGTTGGTCATAAAACCCTGCTGTTCTGTCTATGTCCTCCCAGTGCTCTTTCTCTTCTTCTTCTCTTTATGCCTTCCAGCATGCCTAATAAGAGTGGAGGACTCAGTTTGAGGCCAATCCAGTTGACCTTCAGCCTTTGCATGGAGTGCTTGTACATTGGCACTCTTTTCAATGCCTCCCTCAGCCTCATTGGGGAATGGTATTCTCTGATCTGCAAGTTGTGGGGTAGGGTGTTCCATCTTCTCATGTATGCATGCACACAGTCATCCCCAGGTAGCCTTTGCATATCTTCAAAATGTGCAATGGCTTGTGCCTGATTGGCTAGATATTTAGGGGCAATCTGAGGGTCATTGGCAAGAATGTTATGTGTGCTGATGAGTGTCATAGGATCTGATGGCTCAGCTCTTATCATCAATGGTTCCTTCTACTCTTTTATTATCAATCTCTTCATTTGTGCTGCCCTTAATTCTTCATGGTTCATCCATGAGGCCATGGCCATTAATTGCAGATCCCCTAGCTTGGCATTGGGATCCCACACATTCATGTTTGTGAGGGCCATGTTGTGCAGGTAGAACTCTGCCATCTTTTCCTTATCCTCTGAGGTGCTTTGGTCACACAAATCCATGAACTACCTGTATTCTTGGCAAGGCATTGTGCCTCTTTGTGCTAAAGACTTTATTTGGAATTGAAGCCATTAATCCTTTAGGTGGAGGCCATAAGATTTGGCTGGTGTTCTCCGTTGTAATGCTTCCGTGGACAAGCTGGTCATGAATGCTAGCTGAGTCTCTTTCTCTTGCAGCTACCTCCTTAGTAGTTCATTCTCATTTTCAAGGTGGCTTCTTGTAATGGCATCTCTGTCTCTAAGAGCACTCAATTATCTGCCCATTTCCCTGAGTTTGTTTTCCATATGGCCAACATCCTCAACTCCTTTGGATTTGGCTATCTGCATCCACCTATGTGTTCTCACTCTTTCTTTTTCCAATTCGAAAAATAGTGGAATTGCAAATTTCTGTGGGATTATCCTGCCTCTCTCAAGTAGATTGTAATAGGAGGCAAGACTAGGTTGGGGGTTAGGTTCTTGTAGCTCTCGTGCTTCCCCCTTCACCTCTCATTGTTCCCCTATCTTTTTCTCAAGCTTTTGGGTCTCCTGTAGTTTGGACAATGTCTCCTGTAGGACTATCTGAGCTTCCTGTAGGTATGGTTTTGGGTCCTATAGTACTGCCTTTCCCTTCCATGTAGAAGATCTTGGAGTCCCTCTCTCATAGGTTATAGGTGTCTTGGAAGGAGATTCTTTCACCTTGGTAGAGGGTGAATCTTCAATGGTAATGGGAACTTTTGAAGAGGGCTGATGTTTGCCTGTTTTAATTCTTATGCTCTTCCTTGCCCTGAAATACATGGAGGTCTTTCTTTTCCTCTTCTGCTTTGGTTTGACTGGTGTGCTAAGGGCAGTGAGGGTAGCTGCTGCTTCTCTTTCCAAAGTCTCAGGGGACTCCTCTCCTTGCTCTGCCTTCTCTGCCTCCTTTTCTCCCTCTTCTATCTCTTTTTCTGTCTCTTCAACTTTTCCCTCCTCTGTTTCTTTTCCTTCCTCCTTCCTTTCTTGCTCTGTTATGTCACCACTGGATTCATCTTCTCCTCCTTGCTATTCTTCCTCCTCACTGCCAGTAGGACTGATATCATATGTTAATGCCTTTATTTCATCCTCAGCTGTCATATTTCAGAGAACTTCCCATGCTATAGGGAGTGTAAAGGTATGGATGGCTTCCTCTACTAGGATTTTGATTAAGCCATGGTGAGCTAACTGTCCTGAATTTCCTGCTTGTACCTTGGTGCTAGAGTCAATGAGGGACTGAAGGAGGAAGTAAGGGATATTGAGCTTTTGAGGTGCTGGGGTATCTATGCCATATCTTAAGTCATGGAGGATTTTGAAATGATATCCATAGACAATGTTGTGCCTCCCATCACAGGAAATGTATTTGATGACTTGGTAGGTAACCTCATCCCAGGGATATGGTATACTAACCCTTCTAATTCCATTTTTATCTTCCACAGGGGTTTCATTATTTTGGAAAAGTTTCTTTTTGACAGCCTGGCCAATTGGTTTCTCATATTTACTCCAAGGCAGCCCAAGAGGAAGGGTAGTGACCCTATTGATAAATTTAGGGATTATTTCGATGGAGAGGCCTCTAATGGTTACAGTGGCATGTGTTCTTGTGGGAGGGACCAGAGAGAGAGCAATTCTTGGGCAATTTCATCATCAAACCCTCTAAATTTCTCAAAGAAATTCATCCAGTTTGCCCTTGTGAATATGTCCACCACTTGAGGATGTGCATGGAGCCTAGTGGAGTTAGTGGGCTCCTTTCTCATAAACCCTCCTGTCATATTGCCTATGACTTTTTAAAAACCTAAATATGGAGGTGGAGACAAAGAGTCTTGAGAAAAATAAAAAACAGAGGAGACCGTGTTTTTTTTAAATAAACATAATTTTTTTTTATGTATTTTCTGCCTCCTAAAGACTTATTTCACCCTCAAATTGAGACCACTTCTTTCATATATTGATATTCAACAGGGGGCATGCATGAACCCTACCTCTTCAGACTGAAATTCGTGACAAAAATCGTGGTTTCTCCCTTCAAAATGACTCACTGCCCCTCCTGTAGAAGCCCGATGTCCCTCCTGTAGATTTCCTATAGGTGCTCTTGTAGAAAACACCGAGAGCAACGATAGGGAGGAAATCAATGGAGGATGGTGGTTATGAGGCTGTGGGGGCACAAGAGGACTGTTGTGGCTAAGACATGAGGAGGAAATGAAGAAAAGGTGGTGAGAATATGTGAGGAGGAGTGCTCATTACCCTTTATGGATATTTTCGATTATGAGTGCTGAGCTAGCAAGGTGTACGTTGGCCATATTCGGACTGATGGTCCCCACCTGCTTGGTCATCATGGCCCCTCCTCGCAATCATCCTTCATTATTGCATTGGAGTTACACTTCCTCCCACTACCTATCCTTGGCATCTTGTGCTTGATTTGACTATGCGCACGTGTGGGTAACATCTCAAATAAGTGGAGTCAACTAATTGAAGGTGGCCAAGTTATCTGGCCACCTTTCCTTCATTCAATCTCAACCATCTCGTTTCCTTCGTATGGCTCCTAATTACACAAATGCAAATAGAGGAGTGACTTAGTTACTTACCTGTGATCCGAGTGTATTTGCTGTGAGGTGCTATGGCTCTCTCTGCTGCATGCCTTCATTTCCATTTATGCATGTTGTCTCTGTTTATTGATGTGTGGTTGTGTGCTTGTGTAGTTTCTTCTCTTGCTGGAGATGAGCTTCATGTGCCTTTTCAACCTTCATGTGTGCACTTTCTTGCTACTGGTGCTGGACTTCTATGGGATTAGCCGCTACAGGAATTCCTACAGGAGCTCCTGTAGCTGCTTCTCCCCTAGAAACTTCAGCTTTTTCCTGTGATTGGAGCTCGAGAATAATGCCAGAGGTGTCATGAATGATGGAGGGATGGTAGGTAAGCTTCAGGTAAGGTTATTGGTGCCTTTTCCTCTTTTTATTTTTGTTTTTTTTTTCAAGAACAAAAAACTATTTGTTTGTGTTTTTTCTTGGACAAGAAGAAAAAAAATAAAATAATGATGCTTATGGTGTGATGCAGGCTTAGAAATGATGGCAAGGAGGTTTGAAGATGGTAGGAGGGATTATAGGTTCCTTATGAAGTTTTTTGTCCCTCAAATTGCCTTCTGTAGACACTTTTGGCTCTATGTAATTCCTACAGGAGCCTCCTATAGAAAACAAATTTTGGAAGAAAAAGGTACAGTGGGGTGAAAGAGATGCCAAAAATGATGGAGGAAGGTGTGGAGAAGATGAGATGGATGCTGGTGCGAATGTTAGAGTCCCCTTGGCACCTTCTTCTGCTCCTTGTAGTCCTTCTGCAGGCCTGCAATGCAATAAAAATTCATTTCTTTTTTGAAAACAATTAAGGCGCCTCAGAGAGGTTTTCACCTTAATTGCCTACCCTGGGCACCTCCAAGGGAGGTTTTCACCCAGGGATCTTATTCTTTTTTCTTTCTTTTTTTTTTGACATCACCGGGCCGCCTCAGAAGAGGTTTTCAACCCAATGATAGGACTCAAGCGCCTCATGGAGGTTTTTCGCTTGGGTCCTTATTTTTTTTATTTTTCTTTTCTTTAGTGAGTGGGTGAAGTGGAAGCTAAGACATGCTCCAATACCATCACTGTTTTATTAAGATCTTCAATAAACTCTCGCTTGGAGAGGGATTTCTTGTAGACTTTCAACCGATGTCCATTGAGAAGCATGGGGATGACTTCCTCATCAATGGTTCTTATCAGAACTGAACCATTGTCATTGCATTTCTTCACAGTGTAGGGTCCCAACTATCTTGTCCTCAGCTTGCCTTTGAAATCCTTGTATCTTGAATCATAGAGTAGTGCCTAATCTCCCTCTTGGAATTGCTTCTCCCTGATATTTTTGTCATGCCATATCTTTCTCTGAAGCTAAACTACCTCTGTATGGAGAAGGGCTTGCAATCGGTGTTCATCCAATCCATTGAGCTGAAGTAATCTCTCCTTCTATGCATGGCTGAGGTCTAGGTCCACTTGAGCTGCCATCTTTAGGGTATTGAATTCAAACTCTATTGAAAGCAAATCCTTCTTCCCATAGACCAGTTCATAGGGTGTGAACCTCTGTGGTGGTCTTTCATGTTGTGTTGTAGGCCCAAGTGGCATCAACTAATCTGTCTACCCAGTCTTTTCTGCTGCTGCTCAATACCTTGGTTAGGATCCCTTCCAATTCTCTGTTAGTGACCTCCACTTGCCCATTGGCTTGTGGATGGTAAGGGGTGGAAGTCTTGTGCTTGATCTTATGATGTGTGATTAGGTCTTCAATCAGGTTGGAAGTGAACTGGTTGCCTTGATTTGTGACCAACTCTCTCGGATACCCGAACTTGTAGAATATGTTTTCCCTAAAAAACTTAGCTACTTTTTCCTCTGTCACTGCTTTGATTGCTTTTGTCTCCGCCACTTTGTCAGGTAGTCAGTGCACACAATGATGTACTGATTCTGCTTTGAAGGGGGGTTGATAGGCCCCACAAGGTCCATGCCCCACTTCTCAAATGGCTCAAGGGTTACTTGAGGCTGCATGGGCATTTCATCCTTTGGAGTGGGTTTCCCCATCCTTTGACATCGATTACACTGGCTCATGTATTTCCTCACATCCTGATGAAGAGTGGGCCAGTAGTAGCCTGCTTGCAATATCTTGAAGGCGGTTCTTTTTGTTGGAAAATGACCTCCACAAGGCCCGTCATGACAGGTCAAGAGGATGTCAAAGATTCCTCCTCCATGACACATATTCTTAAGATCTGACCTGGGCCAAGTTTGAAGAGATTGCCTCCAATCCAGGTGAAAGGGGCACTTTTCCTTACTATTTTGCTCGTCTCTTTTGAGGACAGGTGTGGTGGGAACTGTGCTGAAACTAAGTAGTTTTCTATATCAGCGAACCATGGAGAGAGGACTGATATAGAAAATAGGTGTTCATCTGGCATTTGGTCATCCACGATTCCTTCTTCATCTGCAGGCCAATTCACTCTAGACAAAAAGTTAGCAACAACATTATCTTTACCAGGCTTATCAATAATTGTCAAATCAAATTGCTACAGTAAAAGCAACCATCCAATAATGTGAGCATTTACATCTGGTTTTTTCATTAAATATCTAATTGCCACATGATCAGTGTGCACAAAGGTTTGATAGCCTGTGATATAATGTATTAAGTTGTTTAAGGAATGTACGACAACTAGGAGTTCCTTCTCGGTCACTGTATATGGCATAAGGTGACTTTTCATCAACTTGTCTTAAGGCTGCTCCTATCGCTTTGTTTGAAGCATCTGTGTGAATGTGAAATGCCAGGATCCAGTTTGGGCCTCTGAGAATTGGGGCAGTCACTAGCTTGCTCTTCAAGGTATCTAAGGCTTCTTGACAGTTTTTCGACCATATGAACTCAACATCTTTGCCTAGGAGGCCAAACAAAGGAGAGGCTATCTTGCTGAAGTCTTTAATGAATCTCCTGTAATATCCAGCTATGCCTAGGAAACTTTTGACATCTCTCACCTTTTGAGGAGGTGGGACCCTTTGGATGATGGCAATTTTGTTGGGGTCCACTTGTAGTCCTTGTTGAGATATTACATGACCTAGCACGGTCCCTTCAGTCATCATGAATTCACATTTTGCCAGACTGAGGGACAAGTCCATCTCAATACACTTATCTAGAACTTTTCCTAGGTTAGATAAGGCTTCCTGAAAGTCAGAGCCATAAGGAGTAAAATCATCCATGTATATTGTTGGAAATAATACTGAGAGAGGGGGGGGGGGGGGGGGG
>APFE031575538.1:84259-101444 GCA_000404065.3 Pinus taeda | reverse complement strand
TCCGAGAAGATATAGTGCTGACGCGTGGCTGAGGCGTGACATCACCCTCTGACAATTTCTCGTAAGGTAAATGTCGGTTAGAAGTGCTCATCCGATATCTCCTCCTTAGTCCGATTTGGTCCATCAATCTCCACCGTCGATTGCTCCAACATGCATACGGGCCTGCATCAAATAAATATAGCGTGGAGTAAAACAAAATTTTTGGTTGACCGCCCACGTAAAGAGATTAATGTGATTTAATGTAGTTCGTAGAATGTTGGTAGGAGTTTTAATTTTTTTTTACGGAAGTATGGTGAATTTATTTGATAGGTATGGGCATAAGTCAACGTATTATTAATTTTTTGGATTTTGGTTTTATGTAATGTTTTGTGTTCATTTTGCAAATGGACTGGAATGAAAAGAGGGCTCGCGGCAGGGAAGAAGAAAACAGGGGAACAAATTTGAGAAAGAAAATGTAATGTGCAGCAGCACAAAAACTAATGAAGGATTTTTACCCAGCAATGTAAAAATACACAGCAGTGAAAAAGAGTCATGTATTTTTTTATTCGAATATGCAATGCAAAAACTCAGCAAGTTGAATGTAATGAAAAGTTTCACATAGAAGTGAATGAAATAGAATTTCTTTTACAGCAGTAAACTTATGTAAGAATTTTTAATTCTACAGCAGTAAAAGTAAAAGCCATTTTTACAGCAGTAAATGAGAATGTAGATTTTACACAGCAGTGTAAAAATCATTTGGAACAGAGACAGAGTAATTTTTGTTTTAATGAATAGAAATCCTTTTATGGTGGTGCAATACTCTGTTCTCAGTAATTTTTTTTTAAAAGCTTCCCTGTGCAAAAAGATCCTGGAGTAAAGGAAACAAAGCATTGCCTCTGTGTGCTTGAATTTTTATGTTTCTGGGATTTTCCCATAAAAATCTCCAACAATATTGTTGTATACTTTGTCATAAATGAATTCATTATACAAAGAGAGATAATTCTTTTCAATATTCTGTATGACTTTGAAAGCTATCGATTCCCGCCTCCCCGGCTTGGAGTAGAATCTAGCTTGCTCTTATTGCTCGTTTTCGGCTGCACGTCATGATCTCCCTGGCTGTGGTCGGATTTCAGGAAGTCAGCTATTATTATCTTAGATTTACGCCGGATCATCTGCATGTGACCAACCCCCGGGCTATCCTTGGATGTGGACAACTCATGTTTGGTCACCATGGACTTTACAATAGGATTGGGTCCGGATAGTGTTACTCTACCCTTCAGTAGTAAATTGAATACGCCTTTTGCTTTGATCTTCTCGGTATTTTGACCACCCACGCTAATCCTCAACGATAACTTCTAGTCCTTTGTCGCACCATTTGAAGACGTGAAGCTCCTGTGGCTTCTCTCTTGATCATATTGCAACGCATTCTTCTCCACATAATTGCCGACAGTGTGTATTTGGGAGCCATCGTCGACAAGGGAATCAACATTGCAATCTATGCCAAACGGGTTGTCAGGGAAAACAAATTGGTTATTCTTCTTAAGCAACCTGTCGTTGAATCTTTCTGCAACGAGCAGGAACGAGACCATAATCAGGAGACCCATTATAGTGGTCTTCATCCTAAAGCTCAGTGTTAGTGGATGAACTATATGATATGAGATAAGATATCTCTCTTTACACAGACGATTTGAAATCTGACGAAATAGTAGGCCAGTGAAAATGGAAAAACTATAACTCCGAGAGTCGAAGGAGTGGATGAGAAAATTGTTGGAATATTAGTTCCAACTGCGTGTAGTCTTGGTGGACGCAGACAGTTGGACAGCGACGGCAGCACAGTGAGCTGCTGAATCAGCCATCGTGCAGCAGGCATTCATTTCTAGAAAACCGCCAGTACAGTTCCCCGCACCACCTTTCACACAGAGTGGTTTTTCCTTCGAGCGCTCCGAACACCCCGACTTGCTGCCAGAGTACGGTCTCAAAACCACCCATCGCACAGAAGGTAAAGGTCGGTAAGAAGGGCCTCCCGATATTGACCATAGCCGTTGGATTTCTGAGGGCAGATCAACGGAGCGCTCCGAACACCCCGACTTGCTCCCAGAGTACGGTCTCAAAACCACCCATCCCCCGGAAAGTAAAGGTCGATAAGAAGGGCCTCCCGATATTGACCATAGCCGTTGGATTTCTGAGGGAAGATCAACGGTTATGATAACGGGAGCATGTTTCAGTTTTAATGCAATGTACATTGCAGTTCTCAAATGAGTACCTTTGTTGGAGAAATTATTTATATCGCTATGTGAAGAATTTAAGACCAGTTACAGGGTACTTTTTGGCAGAAGGTAGCGTGAGATATATTGCTGAAGAATTGTCCAGCGAATGGGGAAACCATATTAATGTAATTAATATAAATCTACGACGGTCAGTAAAGTTAGGTAAAAGCTTTAATTTTATTTTTTTTAACACGGCACAAATCAAACAAAAAGGGTATGTTATGTTTTTGTTCATTTTGACATATGCAAAAAAAAAAAAAACGCACAGTAGTGCGAGAAAAGAAGAAAAAGGGGCAGCATTGAAAGAAGAGGGCGAATGAATAAGAGAGCACGTAGCAGTGCATGGGTAGTTTTTGTTGGTTGAAATTGCAATGAAAATGAAAAGTGAAAGTCGCCGCAGCGAATGAAAGAGGAATTTTACAGCAGGTTGAATGAATGTAATATGCAACAACGTAAATACATCAAGGTATTTTTTTGGTTAAAAGGGAATGCGCACTAGAGAGATTGAATATAATGCTTGTTGTTGTTTTGTATGAAATGAGAGAGGGGAATACGCACCAGAAGTGTGTGAATGAAAAGTTTTTTTTGTTTTGTTATTGAAATGCAAACTCCCACAATGTGCATTGCATATGTAATGTGAGAGAGGCGCAGTAGCGTGACTGTAATACACAACAGTGTAAATGTTGAAATGTAAGCAGCTGGAATGTTTTCTTTTGAGGGTATCTTTTTAATGCACAACAGTGCTAATATGAGGGAGAATGAAAACCCAATATGCGCATGAGTGTGAGGTGTGGAATTTACAACAGAGACAGAGTTTTTGTAAAGCACAGGAGTGCTGGGAAACAGAGTAATTTTTTTTGTTTTAACCGCATCTGAAGCAGTCTTGGTAAAATTCCTCTGTTAAGATGAAGATCTTTTGTATCAAGCATTTTATTAATGAACACAAGCTTTATTTGTGTGTGAAACTCTTTCTGTTCAGAAATTTTTATTTAGCTTCCCTGTGCAAAAGATCCTGAGGAGAAAAACAGAGCATTGCTCTGCATTCAGTTAATTTCTGTTTTTGGGATTTTACCAGAAAAATCCCCAACAATAGTATCAGAGTAGATCCAGGCTCTTTGAGGGTATAAAGACGCTGAAGGAAGGAGTTCTTGTTGCAGCATTAAATCTTCTCGAGCAAAGTGAAGTCTTAGGCAAAAGGTTTTAGGTATTCCTCAAAGTTTTCTTTGTGTTGCTGTTGAAGAAACAGTCAGTGGTTTTAAAAACACAACCAGGGATTTGAAGCATAGTTAAGAATGGCAAGGTCTAGGAAGAAAGTCACCAATCCTGCTAAAAATGTGTCTCCCTCTACCACTAAAATAGAAAGCAATCCATTTGAAAACATTCTATTTGAGGCTCCAAGGTTCAATGGGAACCTTGATATATGGGAAATAAAAATGAGGACTTTCTTAAAGTCTCGAGGGATTGAAATTTGGGAATCAGTGATTGATGATAGCAGGATGGATAGAGAATCCACGGAGTACAATGCAAAAGAAGCAAATACAATCTTGGATGGACTGCCTGATTCTGTAAAGAAGAATCTAGGAAAATATTCATCAGCAAAGGATATATGGGACAGACTTCATGACCTTCACGCATAGGGAGCACTAACCATGACCATCAGTCAAGAAGGAAGTTTTGAACCCATCATAGAAGCTGAAAATGAGAAGGTCAAACTCATTAAGCTTCAAGTACAAGAAAGGGATGAAGAGCTTGTCAAGCTTAAGAAGGAACTTGATCAAAGCAAAAGGAAGCATCATGAAGAAGTCATATCCATGACAAATCAGTTGAATAAAGCAAAAAAGCAGGAAGACATCTTGTCAAATCAACTTGAACAAAGGCACAAGAGAGTGAACAAACTTGTAGAAGAGATTGGACAGTACAAGGTAGAGGTCTCCTCCCTTAAGTCTGAATTACAAGAAGCCAGGAAACAGGCACAAGAAGCCGAGAAGAAAATAGAGAGCAGTCAAGCAAAGAATGAAGAAATCTTCAAATTGAAGTCAGATATCATCTTCCTTAAAATAGTAGCAGCTGAGGCTACTCGTAGCAAGGAAGAAACTGAGGAACAACTTACAAAGAAGAATAATGAGTGTGAAAGATTGGAAAAAGAGATTGTCCTCCTCAAAAAAAGGGTTGAAGGGATGAACAAAATCATGAAGAGCTCTCAAGCCTTGGATGATATGCTCAACTATCACAGATTTCCATTTGATAAATCAAGACTCGGGTATGCAGGTGAACCCTCAAACAATAATGAAAATGCTTTAAATAAAAGGGATGTGAAGAAGCCAGAAAGAAATGGTGATGCTCCTAGTTCCAGCGAAGGCAAGGAGAAAAATCAAGGCTACAATAGAAGAAATCCTATTCCAAGAAGAAATCTTGCTCCAAGTAGAAAACCAACTCCAAAAGGAAATGTAGATGATGTCAAAGAGGCAGGAGGGAATGCTTATCATCAAAGGATCTCAAGGCGGAAAGGCTTCAGAAATACATCAAGGAAACCTCCATCTCCCAGGTTCGAAAGTTCATTTTTTGGCTATTGTTATTCTTGCTCAAACTTTGGTCATATAGCAAAAGACTGTAGAGCATTTCATAGAGATAGATGCTATAGTCTCCGACAACCTCCAAGAAACAATTTTACAAGAAGAAATCATCAAAATCTTATTCATGAACAATGTAGAATGTTTCAAGTGTCATAACATTAGGCATATGGGACGTGATTGTAACTTAACATGGGCTCCTTTGCAAGCTAGACCCACGCAAAAGAAGAAAGTTACTCAAGTATGGAGAAGGAAGGAAGTACAGTCTGAAAGTCCCTTGAGCTCTCCAATCGATCTAAGTTTCTTTTGAGAAAACTTTTCTGAAAGAAGACAATGCATACAGTTAGGGGGAGCCTGTAATTTTTGATCATTATTGCTGAATTATATTAACAGTTATTCTTTGATGAAGATCTTCTTATAGGGGAGAGATATGAAATTAAATCTGCCATAAAAGCAGAGAAGAAAAGTCTGCAGGGCATGGAGATTGCGTGGAATTTTTTTTGTTGTTGCATTGTAATGCATTACACACAAAAGTGTGAGGTAAGCTTTTGTTCAATGTAATGTAATGAAAGTGAAGGCGCAGCAACGCGAGAAGAAAAAGGGAAACAAAACGCAGCAGAAGGTGAGTAAAATAAAAAATAAAATGAAATGAAGAATTTACATAGCAGAGTAAAATGAAGGAGGAGCAAGTAATGTAGAAAACGGAAGCACGCATCAGTAAAATCATGAATTTTTTCACACAGCAGTGAAAAGGGTAATGTAAGTCTTGTTTTTTGTTGTTGGAGAATATGTAGTAAAAACACACAGCAATGTGAATATGAAAAATGTAGCAGCATGAAGATTTTTTTGTTGAAGAAACGAAATGTAATGGGCAGCAGCACATATAAAAGAAATTTTTCTTTACAACAGTAAATATAAGTGCAGTGAGTGTGTTGTTCATTGAACTGAAAGGCAATATATGCAATAGCGGTGAATGTAAGAAATATTTACACACAACAGTGTAAATTTGTAAGCTGGGACAGAGTAATTGTTCCAAAAGAGATAGAGTATTTTGTTTTTGAAAAATGCACAGCAGTGCAGACACAGCAGTGCTTCAGCAGTGTTAATTTTGAAGACAGAGAGAGTATTTTTCAGAAGAGACAGTGAAGTTTATTTTTTGTTTTGGCACTGCACTTGAAGCAGTTTTTTTTTGGTGAATCTCTCTGTTAAAGACGAAGATGCTCTTCAGCATAATCTCTAGTGAATCCCTCTATTAAGAGGAAGATCTATTGTCTTTGGTGAATCCCTCTGTCAAGAGGAAGATGCTTTTCAGCATAGACTGGTAAATCCCTCTGGTCAAGAGGAAGATGCTCTTCAGCATAATCTCTAGTGAACCCTCTATGTGAGGAAGACTTTTTTTTCGAATAGCAGTTTTGTAATCCCTCTGTCAAGAGGAAGACCTTTTTTTTTGTAACTGGCAGTAAAAAGAATTCTGAGGAAGTATCTCGGTATGTCTGAATGCCCAGCAGTTGAAATTAAAGGGCAGTGTTGGAATATTAATTCCAACTGCGTGCAGTGTTGCTGGACGCGGACAGTTGGACAGCGACGACAACACAGTGAGCTGCCGAATCAGCCATCGTGCAGCAGGCATTCATTTCCGGAAAACTGCCAGTACAGTTCCCTGCACCACCTTTCACACAGAGTGGTTTTTCCTTCGAGCGCTCCGAACACCCCGACTTGCTGCCACGCGTCGAGAGTACGGTCTCAAAACCGCCCATCCCCCAGAAGGTAAAGGTCGGTAAGAAGGGCCTCCCGATATTGACCATAGCCGTTGGATTTCTGAGGGCAGATCAACGGTTATGATAACGGGAGCACATTTCAGTTTTAATGCAACGTACATTGCAGTTCTCAGATGAGTACCTTTGTTCCAAAAATTATTTATATCGCCATGTGAAGAATTTAAGACCAGTTACAGTTTACTTTTTCCCAGAAGGTAGCGTGAGATATATTGCTGAAGAATTGTCCAACGAATGGGGAAACCATATTAATGTAATTAATATAAATCTACGGCGGTCAGTAAAGTTAGCTAAAAGCTTTAATTTTTTTTTTTTTTAACACGACACAAATCAAACAAAAAGAGTATGTTATGTTTTTGTTCATTCTAACATATGCAAAAAAAATGCACAGCAGTGCGAGAAAAGAAGAAAAAGAGGGCGAATGAATAAGAGAGCACTCAACAAAGCATGGGTAGTTTCTGTTGGTTGAAATTGCAATGAAAATAAAAAGTGAAACTCGCTACAGCGAATGACAGAGGAATTTTACAGCAGGTTGAATGAATGTAATACACAGCAGCGTAAATACATCAAGGTATTTTTTTTTGTTAAAAGGGAAAGTAGCGTAAATACATCAAGGTATTTTTTTTGTTAAAAGGGAATGCGCAGTAGAGAGATTGAATATAATGCTGGTTGTTGTTTTGTATGAAATGAGAGAGGGGAATACACACAAGAAGTGTGATAATGAAAAGTTTTTTTTGTTTTGTTGTTGAAATGCAATCTCCCACAGTGTGCATTGCATATGTAATGTGAGAGTGGCGCAGTAGCGTGACTGTAATACACAACAGTGTAAATGTTGAAATGTAAGCAGCTGGAATGTTTTCTTTTGAGGGTGTCTTTTTAATGCACAGCATTGCTAATATGAGGGATAATGAAAACCCAATATGCGCACCAGTGTGAGGTGTGGAATTTACAATAGAGACAGAGTTTTTGTAAGGCATAGGAGTGCGGGGAGACAGAGTAATTTTTTTTGTTTTAACTTCATCTGCAACAGTCTTGGTAAAATTCCTCTGTTAAGATGAAAATCTTTTGTATCAAGCATTTTATTAATGAACACAAGCTTTATTTGTGTGTGAAACTCTTTCTGTTCAGAAATTTTTATTTAACTTCCTTGTAAAGATCCTGAGGAGAAAAACAGAGCATTACTCTCTATTCAATTAATTTCTGTTTTTGCAATTTTACCAGAAAAATCCCCAACAAAAATGAGGGAAGGGATGCAAATAATTATAACGTACACCCACGCGCGTGGCGCCATCCGCGCGCTCACCGCTTTCTCGAAACTGACCGGCTTAACTCAGATCTGAAACCCTCGATTGAATTATACCGACGAGTCACCAGTGATGACCGCTAACGAAACTCGGACAGATCCGCTGGCCGTGCCTCTTTCGTTCCGATTAGGCTATTCGTCTAGCAAACCGTCTTTATTTGGTGCGGTTGAGTTTTCTGTGGACACAAAATTGCTCTTTGAAACGGGAAGATTGCGACAGAAATATGATGCTCCCTATTGTTTTACTTGATCTTATTGAACTCCGATGACAACCCGAAATTAGTTAGGGTTTGACGAATGTCGAGTGCGTGGACCAGCTTGTAAGCTGCTCATTTTCTTGGCTGTGGTGCAGAGGTTGTGGTTCGATGGTGTGGTCCCGAGGTTCAGAGGTTGTGGGTTAATGGTGTGGTCAAGGTTGTAGTTTAATGGATTAGTTAGGTGAAGAGATTTAGTCTTTACAAATACAGTGGTCTAATTACCAACAAGTTTATGTGTGTAAAAACTATCCCAGGCAAATTCGCTAGGACATGCATGTTTCTAAAAAGCAGCCTAGCACATACATGTATCTAAAAAGCGCTCATATTAGGGGCGGCGGGCACAGTAGTAATTTTGGCACTATAGCAGAACAGTCAAACTAAAAAGCTTCCAACTGCAGGTCCAATTGGAATCTAAAATTAGATGATTCCACTTCCAACACGGCTTTCCTCTCCACATTGACGATATCGCTCGCTAGATATTCCCAGCCTTCTTGGACTAAGATTAAACATGTGGCTCCCCTCAAATTCCAGACGTAATTTGATGAGATAGGCATGAAAATCCAGACCTGCTTTGATGGAATAGGTATTTTCATGAAGGAGACATCCAGTAACATTTTTCTTTCAAAAGATACTATGACTTTTCGAATTGACATGACCCGTCCTGAACCCTGGGAATACTGTCCTTCCGACATAAAATTATACAACCTACTATTTCGTATTATAGAAACATAAAACGAGGAAGATAAATTTATCTTCATTATTTATTTGAATGTTTGCCAATATTATTTTATATAAAATTTAAAATATTTGACCATTTAAATTAATCTAGCACATTGCATCTACTTTAATATTTTGGAATATACCTAATAATTTAAATGAAGGCTTAAAACCAACAAATTAAGCTCTGCTATGGATAATGTTTTGTATTATGTATTAATCATATTTTAATATATCTAATTATTTATTTTAACTATTAAAATACAATGGTATATAAACGTTGAAAAAATAGTGAGATTAAACGTTTTGGATATTAAAATTTTAATATTTTATAATTACAATAAATGATTTAGCCACATCAAATTTAGGTATTAGGTAGTTCGAGCAAGAAAACTTATCTGTATATTTTGAACATATAGCTTTCAGAAAAACACATGGCCTGAAATATATTACATCCATTAAAACGAAATGAAAAACGTCATAACTCTCAAATGACCTATTATGAAAACACATGGCCTGAAGTATATTACATCCTTTAAAACGAAATTAAAAACGGGATAACTCTCCAATGAAAACACACAGACAAAACATGTAGTACAATGTCAAACTCAACGTGTAGTGGAGAATAGTACAATGAAGTTCAGTATCCATCGAATCCCTTTTCCCGAAGAAGTATCCATTGAATCGTACGATGGAGTGTAGTATCCATCGGATCCTAAGGCTTTTACAGTAACATATTATGTTCTTTTACTATCGATCCTTTCTGCAGAAATCCACGAGTACAGTGCACGAAGCGAGTTCATATTATCACGTTTAACTCGGGACTCGGCATATTATCTCCATTTCTTATGCATTTCACTCGTCCCATTCTCTTTCACACAATGTTTGACTTAGTGGTATTCAGATACATGAGACTACTAACCAATCTCTTCCTTAATGTTGGATTCCATATTCTTTGTATTAAGTATTTCCCCGTATCAATTGGACTTGATGTCTTCCATAAATCATGATATTTGTGTTAAAAAAATTGATAGAATGCCAGAGAAATGATTAATTATTATTAAAAGCAAAAACAAAAAAACAAATCATGGAAACACGATTGACATAGAATTTATTTGGGAAAATCTATATAGAAAAAATTGGTTAAATATATGTTTGTTTCCTTCACCAAATTTAGCCAAGTGACACCTCAATGCTCACCTAAAGGCACATTAAGATGGATTATCATGACTCATTTTAAATTACTTGCAATCCATAGGCACAATACCATGGGATACCAAAACCATCAGCATAAAAAGCACCATTGTTGACCTAAAAGGTGTTTAATACAATGATTCATTGAAGTCAATGTTAACCTAAAACTGGCACCTTTAAAAATGACATGTGTAAATATCTCAATCCCGCACCTTTAAAAATGACTTGTGTAAATATCTCAATCCTACCCCAAACTATATTTATATCCAAGCTATCCAAGAATCAAGCATGCCCACCCTTGTCACCGTAGTTTACATCTAGATTTTGTCAATAATTTATCATTTACACATGCCTTCTAGGCCTTACAATCATATATGTTTTTAAATACAATTAAAATCTTCAACTATATGATCATTAATAAAATTTTATTATTGCTATTGGCTCTAGAAAATCATGGGAATGCACTTAGTGTCTATTGTTTCTTTTGTAAGGAATTCTCTTGCCACTTCTTGACCACATCCCTCTACACCACTACAAACTCTTGCATACCATGCTCTTCTCTATGTGCAATATCCACAATCTTTACTAGGGAAAATTTTAGGGGCTAATATTTGTACGTGATATTTTTTTTTTTCAAAAAATATTTTCTTATTTTTATTTTTTCTAAAATTGATTTACACAAAATTTATGGATAAAAATTACTTTACCTTAAAATCACAATATAAATACTATATAAAATTATTATAAATTTGAATTTTTTTTACAAAAATATTGCCAAACAAGTTAGAAATTCTATATTATGGACTATTGAGATTCATCAAGGTTTCTAAGCCTTAAGATGAAATTTCATCATCAAAATTTCCCCCGATCTCTACACCACCTTATGGCCATCAACACTTTTCTTCCACATCATATTGCTTGACTTACTACCTAGAGTATTTCTTCAATAAGCACCAACTCCTATCATCATGCCAAGGGTCTTCTTAGGAAATATAACCAATCCTATCATCACTTTCATCCACAAAGTGATCATCCTTCTTAGTTATGAATACTCAATTCAAATCAAACCAAAATATTCTACCATTCTAAGGCTTCCTCTTGCTATCTTTAAAGAGCTTCAACTCAACATTCATGTGACTATTAGTTACTATTACAACTTGGAATTTCATAGTTCCTCCACCCTTAGCATGATTTCTCTAAATTATGATATGAACCTTTCCTTAGAGGTGCTCATGAATATGGGTCTTAATATCAAGGCAAGTAAGGGCTTATACATGGTCATCATGAGAATATATTTGTATAAGCTCTAGCGATTTGAAGCAATCCACCATTTTTCATACAACCCATCAAGATATATTCTTGATAGCTACCTCTCAGACACTTAATTCCCTTGTCTACAAGTAGATTGTTGTGCTTATTTAATATTTTCTCTCGGAAATCTTGGAAATGTATAGTAAGAATCTTTTTGTTTTCTCCAACATTTACAATTCTTGTAACAACCAAGGGTGTGCAAAATTTAGCATGATGAAATTCCAAAGGGAGAGGTTTGTTCACACGACCTAGCAATGCCCTAGGGTTGGCAGTCATAGTGTAGTCTAAAGCTTGCACTAAGCCAAACTTGGATGTCTTATTGTTTCTCACTTTGAGTGGTGCTATTAATTTGATATTAATTCTCACTAACTCCCAAAAGACCAATAATATACCTTGATATGTTATATATTTATTCAAAGCATATGCTTCCATGGTACCCCACCATAACATTCTACGTGAGATCAATGAATAAATAAATAACTTCACAAAGTTGTATGCTTTAGAAACCTCCTTGTTCCCTCTTATTTGTTGATTACCATCATCATCATATCTTTTATCTCTTATGGCTATCTCATAATTACATCTATATCATTATTCACCCCTCCTTCCTATGGTTTCACTCCATTGCTTCCTCATTTCTATTAGAGGTCAAGTCCAAGTTTAGATCCAAGTTCATATTTGGCTCCACCTCCCACCTATTAACCTCTCAGTTTCTCCCATAGTAATCCATTAGGAAGCTCCTCCCTACACACCCTTAAAAATCTATTCTTTCCACATAAACTTGGCTATTTTATTTTTTAATTGTATTTTTCTTCCACAACAAGAAAATATGGGCTCCAATAATATATCCATGCAATTTTTTTGCAAAATATTCATCTAAGAAACAAAATTACCTCTTTCACTTCATCATATAAGTAAAATATCTAGGGATTCTCTAGGAAATAAATGTTCAAGTTACTCTTACTACAATTTATGTAAAACTAGCTCCAATACCGTGTTAGTAAAATTAAAGTGGGATACCATTTGAAAAAATAAAATAAAATGAGTATGTGAGAGAAATTATTAACCAAATCTAACAAAAAAAGCATATAAACTATTCACACATCATCCAAACAAAATTTATTTTGGAAAACCCTTGAAAAAGTAGCCAAAGATATCTTTGTTTCCTTGACCAAAATCTAACCAATATAGCTAATTGGCCTTCATTATTCACCTCTAGGAACACCAAAATAGAGTATCCCAAGCCTTTCCAAAGCTTCATCGCATGTAGCCCACATGAACAATATTGTGGGCTATCAAAAACATGGTTGTAAAACGACCAATGTTGACCTTAAATAAAGCTTAACATTGTGACTTATTCATTGAGTTAGGGTTAACCTCAGACTAGAACCTTTTCAAAAAACCAAAATCATACTTTGCTCAAAACATTTCTTTTTTGAATATTATTAAATGACCTCTATACCAGGTGGATATCCCATTATTCCCAAATTAGTCATTTCAAAATATTTCTTGATGACTTCTTTAAACTTGTCTATTGATAGATTTCTTATGAAGATTGTATAATCAACGTAAACGAAAAAAAAAAATTAGGATTTGACCTTGCTTAGTCACCATTATGTACAATCTAGGCTCACTCCTACCTATACTAAGTTTATTGTTGATCAAATTTTAATCCTTACTACTATACTTAGCTCTAGGAGCATTCTTAAACCCATAAAGAGGTTTATTTAACATACATACCTTATATCCATGTTTGTTTATAATATATCTTGCTGGTTTCTCCACATATAGTTATTCATCTAAAATACCATTTAAGATTGTGAATTTTATATCAATTTGATAATATTTCCTCTTTACTTGGGATACTTAGGATAAAAAAACTCTGCGTATGACCTTTCATGTAGTGTAAAGGTCTCACAATAATCGACTCTAGGTTGTTGTAAAAAACATTTTGCTATTAATCTAGCCTTGTATGTAACATACCTCTTTGACACCCCCTTAAATTTACAACAACTACTCGAAGATAGTTCATAGCCACAGTATTAAAGGAAACATAATGGGTTCCTTTACTAATTTTAGCTTGTAATAAATTTAGATGTAATGGTTGGCAGCTATCTCATATGAAACTATCTCATAACATATCTAACGTCGTTAGTTATACCCATGCCCACATCACATGACCGAGGAGGGATCAATCTGGAGTAATATAGGTCATGTCATGCATACATTATAACTAGCTTCTCCATATAACCTGTTCATGGGTTCCTACTACCATCGTCGAGACTAGAAATCTACCACTTCACAACAGAATCATTTACCATAATCCTTCTACCATAGTTCTATGACATGTTAACATGTGTAACTTAAGGATTATGCATAATTGGTCAAAATAGCAGCATTAGATGCATAACATAAATAACCAATACCATAGTTTATATAGTTGAACCTTAACCACAATTATCAAATTTGCATAGTGGCTCAAACACGACTATACACTATCTTACAAAAACATGTTAACAATAATATTGTATAAGATCCATATATTGTGACCTTTACTAGAATTACATTTGCGTGCATCCATAAAGTCATCTCATAAACGCCATATGCAATTCATTAAAAATCTAGCAAATGCTAGGGAATTTACCATGTCTCATGCATAAATATTTTCCAAGTTAAACCAGAGATATCACATAAGTTAAAGGTATATTATATTCCTTCATTATATTTAATAACGATCAAGCTTAGATTCAACAACTATCTCAACATTCACATATGACTATCTGATAAACCAATTTAGTACCAACTATTCTACTATTGCACAATGGACATATGCAGAGTCAATCATGAGTAAACTAACTCCTTGGCACAAGTAGTAACAACTATCTACTATGATTCCACCACTAACTTGGAGGCATTAGTAGTCACATGCATAAGACCACTATTATTTTCATACATACATATAACACATCATCTATACAACTAAGATATACAATTTAATGACATACAAGGTAAGAAACCAAGATACAGAACATCCCACGCATGTGAAACTAACAAGATCATAAATGAGGACAACATCACTTGGAGAGCGGAGTACCACCAGCCAACCATGAACCACCTCTGATCCCCTCCCCAGGCTGAGGTCCTTTCCATGGATCAACTGCCTCCAACTGATCTATGTAATGTGTATTTCATACCCTCTTTGATAATATGGTTTCCATTAACGATTCCTCCTTTTATGGATTTTTATCCATTTTCCTAGGCCTTTCTCGGAAAAGATTTCCTTTATCTCCCGCGAGGCTTTTCCTCATAAAATATTTCCTTTATCTCCCGCAAAGTGTTTTTACTTTTCTTGATTGATATTTATCTCCAATCTTTCCAATGGATATTTACCTCCAATCCATACCTCTTATCTAGAATCATATCTAGAAGCTTTATCGTGAAATATTTATCCTATCCCATTCCTCAATGGGATTTGGCAAGAATCTCATCTCATAGTGTCTCGCTTTTCTAAGTGATCAATTTTTCATATTACACATCATACCTAGCTTTCCTCAACTTTTTTTTGCAATAGTTTGACACACAAGGGAGGGGTCTTACATACTCCGCCCTTTAAATCTACACCATCATTGATGTATTACAGCATCCTGCATTTCAAGGTAGCTTATCTCCTGTATCCATAGATTCTTATGGCTCTTGCCATCTAATGCAAATATTCCGATATATATATTTATATATATATATATATATATAATTTACATAATATGGGTTATAAGTTGTATCTCCATAACACATATCCTTCCTTGCTGACTAAAACAAATTGGTGTCCAAACAATTTGTTGTAAGAAATATTTGATGCAGAAATTCAACTTTCTTTACCACAATTAATATCATTTATTTTAGTTTAATAAATGCATGTTCTTCCCCTGCATCCTCTGAAGCCTTTATGTTCCTCAGAAACACTTGCTTCCTGCAATTTCTCTTCATACAACAAGTCAACTACCATATTTTCCAAATCAATATGCATAAAATATCACAACATGTTCGCGCGCACATAACCATCTTAATCATATGTACCCATGAATATCATACATGGATAGCTTTAGAAACTTATTAGTTTCCTTCTTTTGTACACACTCCAAGTGGTTGATGTGCTAGAAAACCATCGAGTATCTTCATGCATACCTACACATAGTTAGTATTACATACACACCACTAAACATGTTATATTTATGCAATACATGTATTGATACTGGTATCATAAATACCTTAAGTACTTAGCACCATTCATACTACTAGTAGAGCATACCAATGTCCATAGCATCCCCTGCATGAAATATATTTCATACACATGTTTTCAACCATGTTAGTATTATGGCAAAAATTCATTTTTTACCTTTAAGTAAGTGGAACAAATTGTGCTCAGTTTATAAGGAATTTCATGGACTTGTTCCATTTCTGCAACCAATGAAAGTTTTATGTCATATTATTCAAGTCTTTTATTTCGCAAATTATTTTCCTGTTTCATGTGGTTGCAACATAATATCATCATAATAGTATCATAAAATTAATTATTCAAACCATAATTTCATCATAACTTTTGGTTTTGGGATTAAATCTGTCACCTATACCAAGTTTTAACAACAATGGAATATACCTTCCACTTAACCATAAAGCAGACTATTAACTATGATACTGAGTCTATCATAGATATTTAAAGTTTAATAAACTTTTTAGCTTGTCTTTAACCAAGAACAAATTTTCTTGGTACTTAACATTATTGCATACTTAACAATTTATGTCATGTGATTGATTATTGCCCTTTTTATACCTCAAAAACTTCTTTCGCATGCATAATCTAGTGTAGATATAATCTCATTTCCCCTTCAACAATTATAAATGAAATTTTTAATGCTTCCAATTCTACACCCTTTTAGTTTGTAGGTACTATGATCATAATAACTCCTCTTTAACATTAAATCACCCTTAAACAAGAGATCACCCTTAAATTTATAATTGGACTACAATTGAAACTCTCCCTTTACTTGAGGTTTACTCAATATGCTACATGACTTCAAATCAGATTGCATTAAAAATATGTAGAACAGTGAGTTCAAGAGTTTGTATTACTGCTTACAGTCCTCAAGTTTGAGTAGTCTCTTACCAATATGTCACATTGACTAGTAGGCTAATTCTTCTTAGGATCGACAATTACATGGTAACCGGTGGTTTCCGTCGAACTTCTCTGGTGTTTTCTATATTTATGATAACTTAAACATAAGTTATCTTCCCCACAATTTTAGTTGTACTTTCAATTTTACAATTTTGTTCTACCATAATATCTTTCAATTTTACAATTTTTTTCTACCATAATATCACAGATATTGAGAAGTGTATTTCCGACTCACCAAGGGCTCGTTGTGGGATATTGAACTATTGACCGAAATAATTTTACTCAATAAAACTTTCAAATTTCGTAAAATTAAACCTGGAAAGGCTAAAAAACCTTTTCTGGTAAACAAAAAACCCATTTTTCTTCCAGACCTATGAGAATCTCAACTCATCTATCTTCAAAAACAAAAATTTTGAATGCATATTCATCAGAAAGAAAAATTTTATAAATATACCATTGTTGATCTTTCAGGGAATTAAAAAAAGAAATTAAACTGCATAATGGTCATGATGAACAGACAATAGCTATATCTAGTCATCCTACTTGATTCATCCAACTTGTACTTAATTAGAGGCACCTAAGAGATAAACCTCTCAAGGTTGAGAGTAAGTCGAGGCAGATCATCCACCTAAATAGATGATT
>APFE031575538.1:40408-83211 GCA_000404065.3 Pinus taeda | reverse complement strand
CATGTAAAGGTGAATATATCAAAATGGCACCGAGTGCAATACATATCATCGACAAAATACATAAGCAATGAGGCCCTAAATGGCCTCTAGAGTGCAAAAACAAAGCCTACAAACTATGGGGCCAGTGGCCTACTACAAGACTCCAGTCTACATATATGATAATACTATAATAGTGATCAACATTATCACTTGAAACTTCTCATGAGTCATCATTATCAAACTCAGTTGGTTGAGTCTCGACTCCCAAACTTTGTAGTGAAAAACTTCTCTATTGGTTCAGTGACTTGAGTCTCAAACTTCTGAAGGTATTCTGCCCTATATGCCCTATTATTTCATTTGGTGCTTCGCATGGCTTTACATGGTCCCTATCCCAGCCAAGTGTTGCTTGAACCTGTTAATACCTCCTCCTTGAATGGATTTTTGGCAATATTTGCAGATCATTTTGCCATCAATCATATCACAATGAGCCCATGCAGTATCTCCGGCTTTCGGAGGCATGATGACTACCTGGAAATGTAAACTAGCTTCCTTAGCCTCCTCTTGAAGATGGCAACTCCACTGACAGCTACACACTATCTCTAAAATAGCTCCAATCCCAACTCCAAGATGACTACTTCAGCAAAACTCAACACTCTCCAAGCTCACAAACACTCACAAACACTCCAAATCAGTTGTGTGAGACAAATGAGAGTGAGAGGGGTCTCTTATAGCTTGGAGAGGGTGTTTTTGGAGGGAAAACACCTTTACCTCCCCCCCAAAACCCCTAAACCACAGTCAAAATCCGCCTTTTTGCATGTTTTAGTGGGCGTGCCTAAAACCGGCCAGTTCAGGACGGAACTGGCTGATTTACACCGGTTAGGGCTAAAAAAAGGCGAGATGCCCTATCAAACCGGGTTTTTTGGCTGGTTCGGACCGGCAGCCTTGCTAACCGGCAGGTTTGACCGGTAACCGGTTTTTAAAAATGGTTTTAAAAACATTGGTTTGGAGGCCTACATTTCAAAGTTTCAGAGACTAGTAGTTATGGTCAGAGATATATTGGAGGCTAGATTGGTGATGTTATTTGTGAAGGGGTTGTCTGAGCCTCTACGTGGTTCGGTCAAAGGCTTTGTGTGAAAAATTATGAATCTACATATCATAAATCCTACTGCAATCACTGGTTTATCATCTCCTACTTGCTTTTACATTCAACAAGTTATTAATTATTAAACAGCGACAAAAACACTATTGCAGACTACACATACATACAGATCATGAACTGAAAATAGAACGAGACAAATACACAAGGGACACCATTATTTTTGGACAAATGATGGAGGACGGAGGAGGTGGCATTTAAGTCGGCCACATTACACTTGGATGGCGAGGCCCATGGGTGTTGGTACCATGGGTTGGTGACAATGGGTCACAGCATGTAAAGTTTTGAAGATGTTCTATGCTAAGAGCAATTTCACTTTTCTTACAGCAATCATACAAGAAGTTAAGCAAAATGCAGATAGAACATATAAGCAGATCTTACAGAAGACAAATCAGAAACAGTAAAAATTGTGTGTGTTCGTTTCGGCGGTCAACAGGATGCTTCAACCAGCAAAGTCTCCTTTGGTCAGTCAGCCCAGCATGTGTCACAACAACCCTCCAACCAGTAGATGAGTCAACCCAAGTCAATTCTACAAAAGTCAACGTTGTCTTGAAAAGTCAACGCAGGGGCAGCAAGCTAAAAGTCAACGCAGCAGCAAAAACGGTCAACCCTTTGACCTCGATTTTTGTGCCAGGTAGTACAGCCTTCAAAAATCGAACCTTCCACAAATTTTCAGCTTGATTGGACCAAGCGTTGACCAAAATCAACGCTGGTCAAACTTTCTGCGAAACCCTAGCAGCAGAAAATCGTACTGCAGCTCAGCCGTACGGTCTGTCATCTTCGTCCTTCCCACGTGTGGTTGAAATTCGTCCTCCAGGTAGCTCATACTCTTTAGGATGAGAGAGGAAGATGTGAGTTGTGTTGTGATGAAATTCTCTCCAATTTTTCTTGTATTTATATCCATCAATGGGGGTGTGTGACACATCTGTTGGGCATGTGAGCCTACATTACAAAACTGGCCGACCTTGCACATATAATTTATTAAGAATAATAAATTCAAAATATAAGTTCTACTCATCGGATTAAGACCATTTTTATATGGATTTTACACCTCTCAGAAAGAGGAATCCAACAAAAATATTAGCCTCTTAATCTGAGCATCAGAACATGGAGTTTGGACCTAGTTGTCCAAATTTAACACAACAGCATCACCTCATACACTAAGTCCACTCAGAAGCTCATAGAGCAATTTGACAGGAAAGACCCAGAGCTTCACTTCAGGGAGTTGGCCTAGCTCAAGCAAACAGGCAGTCTGGAGGCCTACAATTCAGAGTTTCAAAGACTAGTAGTTATGGTCAGAGACATACTGGAGGCTAGATTGGTGATGTTATTTGTGGAGGGATTGTCTAAGCCTCTACGTGGTTCGGTCAAAGGCTTTGTGTGAAAATTTCTGAAACTACATATCAGAAATCCTACTGCTATCATTGGTTTATCATCTCCTACGTGTTTTTACATTCAACAAGTTATTTAATTATTAAACAATGATGAAAACACTATTGCAGAATACACATACATACAGATCATGAACTAAAAATAAAACGAGACAAATACACAAGGGACACCGTTATTTTTCGAAAAACGTCCTTAGGAAAACCTAAAACGGGAAAACCGGTGCAACAGCTTTGAGGGTTTTCTATTATTAAGTAGTAGTTATGAATACAACTTTGGATGCCCTCTCAATAATAAAGTTACAGAGATAAAAATATACTGGCAGAAACCTAAGTGAGATCACCTCACTTCACCCGACAAAATCTCTCTAGCTCAGCAACTGGATTGGTTGTCCTCGGCTACAACCGCGTTGCCCCTTCGCAGTAGCTGTTGGGCCTGCGTGGAGCACCCTGGGACACTGCGTTAGCGCTGCGCTGCTTCCTTTGCTTCTTGGAGCTCTGACGTTAGCCTTCTTGGCTGATCCTGCTGCTCCCCGGCTAAATTTGGATTTCCGCTGGAGAGTGGTTGTAACCCAACGCCGGAAATGCGTGGGCCCTTCTTGGCCCAGCATCAATTTCCCTGGGTCTGCGCTTCCTCCTCTGGCATCTCTCTGCCTCTCTCTGCTGTGTATTCGAGGTCCTAGACAAGATCCTTGTAAGGTCAATTTACTAAGCAAATTAACAAATGTGTTTTACTAGTCAATCCGAGTTTGTAGACTTGGAAGCATGTCCAAAATACATGGATTTCAGGTGAAATCAAATTAGGAAGGCAAGACTATAAAGTTAAAGGAAGTGCATATTACAAATATAATCTAAGTTTTAAAAGACTAAAATGTTTCTTGTTCAAGATGCAGCAAGCACGAGAAGAGGCTCCTAACTTTCGAGGTCCTAGTTGTCCTTCCTCACAGTACTATCCCCAAGAAGAAAAACTAAAGAGTAGTGGTTTGTAATGTGTAGATAGCAAGAGAAGAGGCTCCTAACTTAGGAGATCCTGGTTGTCATTCGTCACAGATCTACTCCAATAACATTACCATTACATCAAATAAAAATGGAATTCAAGAAATAATAAAGAAATGCAAAAAAGATGATTTTAGCTATGATTCATAACTTGTTAGAAAGAGAATTTAAGTTAAATTCTTGTTTGTTCTTTCATATGCAAATTTGATTTTAAATTATCATCATCCCAAAATCACACAAGAAGCATCACACATCTAAATAATTGAAGCATAAATCTGAAAAAAGAAATACTGAAATTAAAATTATACTAATGTAATCAAAGTGTACTTAGCTTGGTATGGGGGCCCTCCAACCTTGCCTTGTACACATAAGGAACTCTTAGCTACATCTAACTTATGAAAATATACACCACATGAACAACAACTTAGAACAGTAGAAAGTATTCTTCAAATTATCAAAAGGTCTTCAATAGTCTGAATACAAATTACATACATGAATGGTTCATAAACTCAGTTTCAATAAGCAAATTATCAACAAACTTAGCTACAATAACTCTAACAGTATTTATCTATCCTAATCCATCCATCGAGGTCGAACTCATTAAGTTTGGTTCACAAGATTAAGCAAAATCCCAAAAAATAATATTCTGATCCTTTTTAATAGGGATTTCTGAATGACAGGTCAAGTTTGACCAGCGTTGACCGAGCTTGTGTTTACTCAATTTGACCGAACCAATAGGTGCTCATCCATCTGTGGTTCCCAAGCTTTCCAAATATGTGCTTAGCTCTCGCCCATGTGTCCTGCACATATGACTTTAACAGAGCTATTACGAAAATTTTTAGTGCGGTCCAAATTTACTCTTAAAACCCAATTTTTACAAAAACTCTAAAAATTGAAAAACTTAATTTAGTTACCAAAATATGCAAAATAAGAATGAAATGAAACATATGTAAGTGAAATATGATGGAATATGATGGTAAATGGATGGGTTTAGGATAGGCAAAAATGACCAAAATTGAAGGCCAACATCTCCCCCTTGCCGATACTCAATCATGTCCTCATGCTTGCTTCCTTCGTTTGGACCTTCTAAGTGATGTTGCCCCTGTTGTACCTGAACCTGTAGCCTCTTCCTGTGCAGCTCGAAGTAAAATATCAATGCCCTCATCTTCCTCTGCTTTGTAGATGGCAGCTTTTACTTTCTGTTTTTCATATTTATATTGCCATAACTTCTTCTCTTTTAGACCTCTATAGGCTTGTTTAGAAATGAGCATAATTGTTTTTCAAGCTTTTTGATTTGCTTGTTTAATTTCTTGTTTTCTTGGACTATGTTGTTGTTGTTTTCCTTGTACACTTTGTTCTCTCTCTTCAAGTGTCTTTCCATGATTGTATTGTCCTCTAGCTCACTAGTCAACTCTGCTATTTTCTTCAAATATTCCTCATTGTGCAATTCTCTGGATTCTTCCCTTGCCTCTTTAGCATATGAATGAGACAAGGTAGCTCCAACCCAAGCATCCTCAAAATAAGAGCCTTTTTCTATGGGCTCTTCCTGAGCTTCCTCCTCCAATCTCTATATGATCTCATCAATTTGTTTTGATGTTTGTGGAGGTTCGTTTTCAACAATCTCAATTTCTAGGTCTTTCCCTTGGTTGCTTGGCTCTTCTTGTGACTTTCTTCTTGATCTACTAGGAACGGACAAAAATGATTTTTCTTTCTCAATCATAACACCATCCTGCTTCTTTTTCAATCTTTCCCTGGATATAAAGGAGAATTCATGATACTTTTTTGTGACATGTAATTGCTCAAACCTTTCCTCATTCCCTGTTAATTGGTCTTCAAAGTGATTTTTGGCCAAAAACTCATTCCAAAGTATCCCTTTGTTTCTTCCTTGATACTCAATAAGGATCTTAATCAAACCCACAATGATAGACATTAGCCTCTTTAGCTTCAATTTTGTTTTTAACATTTTCTATCATTTTAGTCAAGCTCTTTGAAAAGAAGTAAGGAATATTGATTTTACAGTCTCTTTTGATATGTTGAAGCAATTTTATATGGTAAAGGTAAACTATATTGTGCCTATTGTCACAAGTAAAATATGTTTGGATGATCACAACTAATTCTGACCAAGGTTCTCTGAACCAATCCCTTAAAATTCTTTTTGTTTTATCAAATGTCCCTTCCCTTTGTTTTTCTAAGAAAAAGGTCCATCCTTTCTCCTTAAAATGTAAACCTTTATGATATTCTTCTCCTATTAGAGGAAGTTCTAATGCTTGAGACATGAAAGTTGGATTCACTGGTATAGGAAGTTCACCCACTTTAGTTTGCCCATTTTCAAATTTTTCTATGAATTCTTGTGTAATTTTGTCATTGTTGCCATTAAACTTCCTAAGGAACTCCAATAGTCCTGCTTGAAACAATTTTTCCACTGCTTTCTTACTCCAAATTTCTACTTTGAATTCTTTGGGTTCCATTTTTGTTTCCATTTGCATACACTCTGTATACCAATTTATATAACCTTTCCCAGTTAATAATCTCGTTATGAGGATAATAAACAAAATGTTTTTTTTTATTCATGCAATAACAATCTTGGTAAATGCACTTACCAGATCTCCTTAGCTTTTGAAAACAAATGAGATTACTTCCTTTGCTTATAAATCTTCAATTTTCTTGACCGTTGTTGCAAATAGTATCAACACAAGGTTCTCTGTTTATAAATCTAATTCAAGAAAGATTTGGACTGTGTAAAAAGACCCAGAGAAAAATCTCCACTGTAAGAAAATCTCTCACTATTTTTGCAAATCATATTTCCTCATAAAAAATTATGAAAAAGCCTCCTCTGTTTTAGAAACTGCGTACTGTGTTTTTGAAATAACATTCACTGTGCAAAGTTTTGACAAAAATTGCATGAGAAAATCATGGTTTTGATACCTGAACTGCAAGAAGAGTTCGTAGAAAAACTTGTAGAAACCTCTTGTTAATGATTTGTCTTCCCTGTGTAAACATATAGTTTCAATTAAACTAATTTCTAATATCTCGAGAAATCGTGGATTCTACACATGGCAGAGGATTTTGAAGATGACAAATCATTAAAAATCTGGAACTGAAGTCGTACTTTTTTACCATTGTGACACATCTTAAACAAATATGGAGTTTAACCTTTTCAAAATCGTTCTAGTTGTTTGAGGAGTCTTTGACACTTACCTTATCACTGAGAATCACTGCATTAATTGAGGAATTATCTGCGTATTTTGTGGATTTTGTTGGAGCTCGATGCAGAGGAAATCCCAATCACTTTCTCCTTCCTCAAACGACCAAGTTCCTTTAAATTCTCTACACAGCATAGGGTTTTCCTTTCCTTATTTCTCCATGCTGCTCGAGGTTCTTCTTCTCCTTATTTCACCACGCTACTCTTCAATTTTTCACACTGCTCTTTCACACATTCTCTCCACAACACAGGGTTTACTCTCTGCGTTTTTTCCTTTCATTAGAGCTTCATTACACTGTGGGTGAATGCGTAATATTTCTCTCTGACTCTGATCTAAATTTAGCTATGATGATTAAGGAAAATACGCAGAGTATCCCTTTGAAATGTTTTTTACCGTTTCATTGTTTAGCTATCTTGTCTATTTTCGATTTCGACTGCCACTTGTGTTAACGCATCACGGTTCATTTACTTATGACCGTGCTACCTTTTGTACACCCTTCGACACTTGTTTTATATTACTAAGGTCGCATCATAGTTTGTATGTTTAGAGTTTTGAATACTCATAACCATTAGAACCCTAGTGTATGATTTTGTATTGTATGCAACCTTAGCTTATGATTTCGTTTTGCATGCAACCTTAGCTCATCATTGTTTGCTTATCCATCATACTTATATACATGTTGCATATTCATGTTTTTATCATTGTAACTTTTGTCATTTTTCATCATATACTTATGTATTTGATTTTGAAATGACCATAGTTTTAGGTCATTTCAAATCAAATTTTTTTCATATTTCTACAATGATACTAACTTCTTATTCTTGTTTTGTAGATGCATAAACTAATCCTTCAAGTTGTATAAACAATTTCTCCATAATGCAACAATTTTTTTTCAAAAGGAGATGTGGCCAACAATATTAGTCAAAATTGCAAATGATGTGATTGAGTAATGAGATGTGAATGTATGGTTTGGTGATAAAATGAAATGTGAATGTGTGGTTAAGTGATGAAATGAATGAATATGTAGGGTGATATAGGATAATGTACAATGTACGTGGCTAGAAGTATTGCATATTCAAATTTTAAACTAAGTTATCAATCTTTAGAAAAAATTTCAAAATCAAAGGCTTTAAGAATGCTTTTAAACTTGCAGTATTTTTCCCTTTTACTTGATAGTTCCTTGTCAATACTTTGATTCTTTTGTCAACACTTGACCTTTTCAAAACGAATTCTTGTCAATACTAGACTGTAAATAGATGCTTGTAGTTGCTTCTCAACTCCCCTTTATGTTGATTTGAAACAGGTTTCTTCTGTATATGATATTGATCTTATTTGAAACAGGTCCCTTACTGATAAATGTTGATTTTGTTTGAAACAGGGCCCTGCTATAGTACAGTTGCTTGATATTAAACCATTGCATGGTTTGTTGATTTATTATGAATCTTCCCCCTTGCTGATCTTAAGACTTGTCCTCAAGTCTTTAAGTTTTTGGAGGATGATCTTGCAAAAATAAAAATGAAAAACATAAACAAGAGAATTCATATTGCCCAAACAAGTTGATTTTCTGATATGAATTTGAATTTGTATTGTGCCAGTATCCTGGATTTTCACAACCAAAATCCTTTATTATTTTTTAAATTTTTTTTATTTTTATTTTTCTAGAAATAGGGAAGGCATATTACTGTGTTGTTCTAATACTTCCATATTGTCTTCTGTTGAGACTTTGTTCAGAAAGTCTTCTTTATTGATAGGTTTGTTGTAAACTTTGAATCTATGACCATTAACTAGAAATGAGATTGTTGCTACATCGATTGTTTTTATCTTGACTGCTCCATTGTAAAATATTTCTTCTATTTCATATGGTCCAAGCCAATGAGTAGTGAACTTAGCTTTGAAATCTTTGTACTTAGAGTCAAAAAGAAGTGCCCAGTCTCCCTTATGAAAAAAATTGTTTTCGATAAATCTGTCGTGTTATTTGATTCTCTGTTGTTGTACTAGTGAGGGATGTTCAACTCCCTGTTGTTTGATCTCATCTAATTCATTTAGTTGCATAAGTCTCTGTTGTTGAGCTTCCCACAGATCCAATCCTAATTCTGTTGCAAGATTGAATATATAGATTTGAAATTCAATTCGTAACAAAACTTCTTTACCATATACCAGTTGATATGGACTAAATCAGTGGTGTTTTTCCATGTAATTATGTATGCTCATAATGCTTCTTTCAATTTGTTTGACCAATCTTTTCTGTTCATTTGTATTGTCTTTGTCATGATGTTTTTCAGAACCTTATTAGTAGATTCTACTTGTCTGTTTTCTTGTGGATGATACGAAATAGACTTTTTATGCTTGATTTTGTATTTTCTATAAGATCTCGGACAAGTTTAGAAGTGAACTGTCTTCCCTGGTCTGTAACAATCTGTCTTGGAACTCTAAATCTTACAAAGATTTCTTCAAAGAAGAAAGAAACCATTGTTTCTTCTGTTGCTCTTTTTTTGCTTCACCCATTTTGTAACATAGTCAGTACATACTAAAATGTACTTCTTTCCATTTTAAGATGGGTTAGTTGGTCCCACAAAGTCTAAAGCCCATTGTTCAAATGGTTCTATAAGTACTTGTGGTTGCAATGAAAACTCATTTGATACTACAGGTCTTCTAGTTCTTTGACAGCTATCACATCTTTTACAATAGGTCTTTTGAGCCTTTGAAAATTGTTGGTCAGTAGTAGCCAAGTTTGAGCACTTGTATGCTGTTCGTTTATCTGGCAAATGACCACCACATGATTCATCATGACATGCTTTTAGAATATCAAGAATTTCATCTTCTCTCACACATTTTCTTATCAAAAGATTAAGACTAGTATAAGAGGTCATTTTTGACACAAGTATGTCTAGCACTCTGTTTAATTATTTTCTTTTTCTATTTGCTAGTGAAATGGGATGGTAATATTCCAGATGACAAATAATTTGCTATATCTACAAACCATGGGGTTTTAGCTGTTACAGCAAATGGATGCTCATCGAGAAAGTTGTCTGAAACTGGGATAAGATCATCAGGAGAATTAAGTCTTGACATAAAATCTACCATGTGATTATCTTTTCCTGGTCTATCTAGAATAGTGATATTGAATTCTTGCATTAGTAACAACCATCTAATAATTCTGGCATTAGTTATTGTTTTGTTCATTAGATATTTAATGGTTGAATGAACTGTATGAATAAATACTTGATAGCCTATTATGTAATGCCTAAATTTATTGACTGCATGCACAACAACTAGCATTTCTTTTCCAGTTACTGTGTAGTTTAATTATGTCGGAGTTAAATTTTTACTTATGAAATAGATGGCATAGTTAAACTGATTTTCTTTTTGTCCTAGAGATGCTCCTATAGTTGTGTCTGATGCATCAGTGGATATGTGGAATGGCAAGGACTAGTTTGGTCCTCTGAGAATGGGTGCTACAAATAATTTTTCCTTCAGCGTTTCAAATGCATTTTGACAATTTGTAGTCCATTGAAACTCAACGTCTTTTGTAAGTAATTTGAACAAAGGTAAAGCTATCTGGCTGAAGTTTTCAATGAATCTTCTGTAGTAGCCTGCATATCCCAAGAAACTTCTTACTTCTTTCTATGTTTTTGGTGGCATTAAGTTTCCAATGACTTGTATCTTTGTTGGATCTACCTTAATTCTAGAAAAGGAAATGTGGTTTCCCAACGCTATCCCTTCTGTTAACATCATAAAACATTTTTCATTGTTGAGGGATAAGTTTGTCTCTATGCATATTTTTAGAACTTTTTCAAGACTATTTAAACAATCATCAAATGTACTTCCATAAACAGTAAAATCATCCATGTAGACTTTAACAAATTCATGTATAAGGTCTGCCAAGATAACTAAGACTGCTCTTTGAAATGTAGTAGGTGCATTATATAGTCCAAAAGGTAAAACATTATAAGCACATGTTCCCCATGGACAAATAGATGTAGTTTTATCGTGATCTTCTAATGCTATCTTGATCTGATTGTATCTACTAAATCCATCAAGAAAGGAAAAGAATTTTTTCCCTGCTAACAAGTCTAGTACTTGATCAATGAATGGTAGTTGGAAATGATCTTTCAATGTTGCTTTGTTCAGTTTCTTATAGTCTACACATATTCTCCATTTGATATTTTTCTTTGGCACGACAACTAGGGGAGAAACCCGTTGACTATTAGAGATAGGGTAGATAAATCCTACCTGTAATAGTTTCTGCAACTCTTCTTTCACTATCTCCTTCATCATTGGATTCATTCTTCTTTATGGTTGTCTTACTGGTTTAATTGTTTCATCTGTGTAAATGTGATGGATACATGTTTTGGGATAGATTCCTTGCATGTCTGTGTAGTCCCAGGCAAAAGCTTTCGAATATTTCTATAATAATGCAATTCCCTGTTGTTCTTGTGATGATTGTAGATTATTACCAATATTCAAATTCTTTCCAAGATTGATTTCAATGATTTTGCTTTGAGAATTGGTAATTGAGTTGATAGAAAAAATGCTTTCAAATGAATTTTGTAATGATTGAATAGTACAATTTTCCTGAAAACATTGATTTAGAAGATAATTTGCAGCTTCATATTGTGTTATTCTTAGCTGCTCAGAAATATCAGGTTCTGAGATAAAAAGGTCTATTAAATCCTTGTTTTCTTCTTCTTCTCTAAAATTAAAGGCTTGATTAATACTTAAAACAAGTAGAGTTTCTTCCTGTTGATCATTGGACCATGATAGTAAAGAAGGTGATTGAGCAGGAGGATAGAATGTGATATATTTCCTTTCATCTCCATGTGCTATGATCATGCTTCCTAATCTGCATCCAATAAAGGCATCTGTTGTGGCTAACCATGCTCTGCCAAGAATTAAAGGATGGCCTCCTAAATTAGTTTTTTGTTGCAAGATTAGAAAGTCTACTGGATATTCTCATGAATCCAAAGAAACAATGATGTCTTCAAGTATTCCTTCCGGTAATACTTTAGATCTATCTGCTAGTTCTAAAATTATAGTAGTAGGTCGGATATTTGGCAATTTTAAATACTTCATAGTTTCTATTGTCATGACATTTATAGCAACTCCTAGATCAATTAATGTTTTAGGAACTGAAAAACTATTGATTGAAATGGTAACCATTGGTATACCTGGGTCAATATATTTTTCAATTGTTGTTTTTGCAAACATGAGACTAACTAGTTTGCCAATGACTTGGATTATAGGTGGATCTCTTTTTTTTTTGCCAATTTTCTTAATGCATAATTCCTTTATAGTTTTGGTATAAATTGGAATATCTTTGATAGCTTGTAACAAAGGAATTTTGACATAAGAATTCTTTAATTCATCTATGATATCAAATTTGGGAAGAGACATTTAAGTTTTCTGATCAACTAACCTTTCTAAGAAAGGCGGTGTCTGAATCATGATAGTTTTGCTTTTCTGAATTTGTTTCCTTAGATTAGATTTTTCAGATTGTTCTCCTTCTTCAATTTGTTCTTCTATGATTGGTGGAGAATCTTTTTAGAGAACTTTTCTTGATCTCAAGTGGATGTCTTGAATAGGAAGAATAGAATATGTAGGTAATAATGTTGTTTCTTCCACATTATAAGCTAGCCTCTCCACTCTATTACTTGGATTTGCTACTGGTTGTGTTGGTAATTGAGTTGATTTGGGTGGTGGTTGGTTAGAAGGTAGCTGAAGCTATTGAGATTGAGTTAGTGCAGACATTGATTGTTATGTGTATGGATTTGATTGAGGGGATTGCTGGAATTGCTTATATGGGAATGATTGTTGAGGATATGGTTGTTGATATGACTGATAAGATTGATATTGTTCAGGGTAAAATTGTTGGGGAGGTTAGGCTCCATAAGCATATCCTCGCCAACTTTGTGAAGGCTGGTTTTGGTTTTGCTGAGAAGGCCAAACCTGTCATGGCATAGGAGTATTCCATGAATTTTGATACTGAAAATTCTGGGGAATTTGTTGAGGAAACTGTTGTGATGTACCTGCAAAATGTGGTTGCCAAGCTCTTCTTAGTGCCAAATAATAAAATACTTGAGTTTCTTCTAAATGACCTGCTTGCAACTCTTTTAATTTTGGACAATCGTCTGTAACATGATTTTCTCTACAAAGTCCACAATCATGTATATTGAGGACATTCTCGTAAAAGATGCTTCTTCCTACACTTAGGACAAAAGATTGGCATTGTTTGCTCTTCTTGTTGTTTCTTGTTTGCTTTTAATACATTAACTTGTGTTCCTAAGGTGCTCAAAAGATTTGTTTCAGAGTTTTCTAACAAACTCCCTATTTCTTCTCTTGTCACTCCTCTTGTTGTTGATTTAGAAGCTCTAGAAGTTATATCTCTTTTTCCTGTCTTGGATCTACCTCTAGAGTACTTTTGACATAATTCAACAATTTCATCAAATGGTAAGTATGAAATATCTCTTTTATCCATTACATTGAGAATATCAAGATACTCACTTCTTACTCCTTTAAAAAAAATTGTTCTAATGGTATTGGGATTTGGAGAATGTTGTTTGGATTTTTGGAGGTTGTAAAGAAATCGTTCCAAGTATTCTTCTAAATCTCATCTTCTTGTTGAAACATTCTAAAAATATCTTCTTTTGAATCTCTAGGCTTGCAATAGGCTTGATATTTCTTAAGAAAAAATTTCTTCATTTCTTCCCAAGAAGTAATGGAGTGTTCTTGTAATCCCATAAACCATTTTAAGGCAGTTGCTTTAAGAGTAGCAAGAAAAGACGAAGTTTGTGTATCATCAGTATAACCACAAGTTCTACATAAGATATCAAATTCAAACATGAATGAATCAAGATTCCATAGAAATTTGGTAAAACTGAAGGTGGAATATTCTTCATTTTTACCTTTTCTCCTAGAATTGCTCTAGTATCTACAATTGGAAATCCAAAAGTAGCTTCTTCATCATTTTCTATTTCTACATCTTGTCTTCTCTTATCATCATATTCTCTTTTGACATCTTCTTCTCTTTTCCTTTCTATTTCTCTTCTTGCCTCTTCTTCTCTTTTTCTTTGCCATTCTTTTTGTTGTTTTTCATATTGTAACCTTTGTTCTGGAGTGAGGATATTTGATCTTTGCCCTTCTTTTGTTATATCTTTTTCAGCAGTTTCAAATGTTTCAGTAACAACTTGAGATTCAACTTGTTTTATTTGTTCAAAGATAGGTTGATCTATTTGTTCAAGAATAGGTTGATCAATTGTTTTTCTTGTCTCTTTTTGTTTTCCTATGGAATATGTTCCTATATGTTTCTGTTTTCTCTTCACTTCATAAGCTAACAAAGTTTGTCTTTCAATAAGAATTAACTTTTGTCCTAAACATTGTTTTTCCTGTAACTCTTCCAAAGTTGGGTTTCCAACAATTGGTGTAGTTAATTCAAATGGAGGTAGTCCTACTGCTACCTGTGGTTTAATAATTGGGAGGTCTTGTTTTATGTATCTACCTTTTTCATCTCTTTGTCTAGGCATAAATGGCCATAATGAAAAATCCTATTTACTTTTTATAATTTTGTTTTGTTTTTTTTATGTTTTTGTTTAAAGCTTTTTATTTTGATTAACTTTGAATAAGCTTCCCCGGCAACAACGCCAAAATGTAAGGTCAATTTACTAAGTAAACTAACACGTGTTTTATTTGTCAATCCAGGTTTGTAGACTTGGAAGCATGTCCAAAATATATGGATTTCAAGTGAAATTTGAGACTATAAAGTTAAAAGAAGTGCATATTACACAGATAATCTAAGTTTTAAAGACTAAAAAGTTTCTTGTTCAAAATGCAGCAAGCAAGAGAAGAGGCTCCTAACTTAGGAGGTCCTGGTTGTCCTTCACAGTATTGTCCCCAAGAAGAGAAACTAAAGAGTAGTGGTTTGTAATGTGTAGATAGCAAGAGAAGAGGCTCCTAACTTAGGAGATCCTGATTGTCATTCCTCACAGATCTACTCCAATAACATTACCATTACATCAAATAAAAATGGAATTCAAGAAATAATAAAGAAATGCGAAAAAGATGATTTTAGTTATGATTCATAACTTGTTAGAAAGAGAATTTAACTTAAATTCTTGTTTGTCCTTTCATATGCAAATTTGATTTTAAATTATCATCATCCCAAAATTACACAAGAAGCATCATACATCTAAATAATTGAAGCATAAATCTGAAACAAGAAATATTGAAATTAAAATTATACTAATGTAATCAAAGTGTACTTAGCTTGGTATGGGGGCCCTCCAACCTTGCCTTGTACACCTAAGGAACTCTCAACTACAACTACCTTATGAAAATACCCACAGCATGAACAACAACTTAGAACAATAGAAAGTATTCTTCAAATTATCAAAAGGTCTCCAACAGTCTAAATACAAATTACATACATGAATGGTTCATAAACTCAGTTTAAATAAAAAAATTATCAACAAACTTAGCTACAATAGCTCTAACAGTATCTATCTTCCTAATCCATGCATCCAGGTCGAACTCATTAAGTTTGGTTCACAAAATTAGGCAAAATCCCAAAAAATAATATTCTGCCCCTTTTTAATAGGGATTTCTAAATGACAGGTCAAGTTTGACCAACGTTGATCGGCCCTGTGTTTGCTCAATTTAATCGAACCAATAGGTGTTCATCCATCCGTGGTTCCCAAGCTTTCCAAATATGCACTTAGCTCTCGCCGAAGTGTCTTGCACATATGACTTTAATAGAGCTATTACAGGAATTTTTAGTGCAGTCCAAATTTACCCTTAACACCCAATTTTTATAAAAATCTCTAAAAATTGAAAAACTTAATTTAGTTACCTGAATATGCAAAATAAAAGTGAAATGAAGCATATGTGAGTGAAATATGATGGAATATGGTGGTAAATGGATGAGTTTAGGATAGGCAAAAAATGACCAAAATTGAGGGCCAACAATCCTCCAACCTCAACTATCCTTCAACCTCTGCTGCAACAGATCACTTGTTTGATTTTCTAAGCAACCCTCGCCCCAAAAAAATCGAACTAACTGATCTCACAAGTGTATCTCCAATTGACCCTCAAGCCTCCTCTTCTACTTTTCCTGTTGATGAATCAATGGTCGAGATTAAGTCCCTAATCAACAGCTAAGATTAAAATAGAATTGATCCTCATCACTTAGAAGTTTCTCACCTATATTCTTATTAATAACCATTAATATTTTTATTTTCCTAAGTTTAGACTTAGGAACCCACTAAAAATATTAATTACTTTAAAAACTCTTCATCCAGGCAGAATTTCTCCAAACGATTTTTGGGCCTTGGAGATCTCATATGTTCTAGCCCCTCCACAAAATTTCGGAGCTAGAGCACATCCGATGCTATCCAAAATCAATACTCCCTCTTAGCGAGGAATATGCTCTAACAACACTTCTCAACAGAAGTACTACACTAATCCACTACATCGGTCCTCTATGCTACTGATGCTTGGCCTGATGCCCTTCATCCACTGCACTACTGCAACCTGTACTGTTTCCCATGACACTGCCACTATCACCGCTACATTTTTGCTACAACTCCCTCTCAAAATATTGTCTCACGTTGCCCATAGCATTGCCACTTCTAACTGTTGCACTGCAACTCAATTGCTGAGAAGTAAGCAACTGAAACTTCACCCAAAAACTGACATGTTGGTCAGTCTGGTTGCCTCATGATGTTGAAGCTTCCTTTGTTGTTGTTGCACTACTCCAAACTGCTTTGTACCTCTCGCACTGCTACAACATCCATTGTGTTGCCTCAGACTTTGGCACTCTAGCTCTGCCATTGTCGCTCCATCATACCTTGCTCCAACCGACACCCGTCATTTTGCTACTATTATTAAGGGCTCTGGTAGCCGTATGTGATCCAAGAGTTTGGGCAACTCAACGATCTTGCATGTTTCATATAGTCCTCTCGACTACAACTCCATGTCGCCCCACCTCTTCTCCAAAGGCGCATGAGCACTCATGGCACAATCGTCATCGTTGCCTTCCTTCTCATCTTTCGCTGGAGCAACCTTCGATTCAAAAGCTTCCTCCTTGCCCTTCTTCCGGGAGCACTGAGTGGCATAATGTCCAAGTTCCCCACACTTGCAACATCTGACATTGGAAATATCCTTCTTTCACTTCTGCTTCCCTTGTTGTCCCAATGATGCGAGAGTTGCATGTTGCTCCTCCTCCTTCTTGACTCGGGCTCCTTTGCTGCTACCCCCTGCCTTAGTCAACTTCCTGATCTCTTCTTGTCGAAGAGCTTCCCACATCTCCTCCCAACCAGGGAAAGTTCCTCTGCCTAAGATACTTTGGACAAATGTCTCCCAATCCTCAGTGACTGCATTCAGGGCAGTGCTAACCATGAACTCAAGATCTAGTGTAGACACCACGAAAGTCAACTAGTCTCTAACCCCTTGCAACCTAAGGAGGAAGGGATCAATCTCTTCTCACTTCTGCATCAGGTATTGTCTCAACTGATTTTCTAATAGCATCTTCCGTTGGATGGAAGTGCCCTGGTACAAGGTGGTCAGTGTCTCCCACATCTCCCTTGCTATTTCTTTCTCAACAATGTGTGGTACTATATGATCTTTGAGCTCGTCTAGGATCATGCACTTGCCTTTGCCTAGACCTCCTCGTACTTCTTTAACGGATCAACGTCGACCGAAACAACAACTACTTTCAAGGCATAGTCCTTGATTCATTTTTTGTCTAGGATTGCTAGGATCCTAGCCTTCGAGATGAAAAAATTGGATGCTCCATCCAATCTGTCCTGATCCTTCAGTCCATTGACTGCCATCTCTGCTAAAAAAATAGGACTGGTTCTCTTCACCTTCTACTGCTGCTAATCCAACAAGACTTGGATCTGGATTTCTCTGGCGCAAGAAACCCTCTAAGGAACAAGCTCCTCTAGACTCCCTCTAAGTCCTGATTTCCTTCACGGAAATCCGCCGGCCAAATGTCGAATCACTCCTTTCCAATCCTTCTTTGTTGTTGCAACCCGGATCTTAGATTTCTTTGGCTAGAAATTTTTCAAGGCAATGATTACATCTACCTTGGCTCTGTGTCCACAGACATTGTTCTGCACCAACAGCAACAGCGTCCCACCAGCTCCTCAGATTAAATCTTCTCTGCTCCCCCAGCCCCGACAACTGAAAAATCTGAGCTCCTCTAGCTCTGCGCAATCACTATGTGAGCTAGATCAGCTCCTCCTGGCCACCATGTCACTCCTTCCTGGTCCGGAAAGATGACGTGGCTCTGCGTGAGCCTAATCTGCCCTTCTCTGTTTCTGTGCTAACCTAGATAGCTGATGCAGTTACTGCGTGGGCCCCTCCCAGATACTATGTCACCCTCACCTGGCTCAGAATGCCGACACAGACACTGTTTGAGCCTCTGCGTCATCTCTCCTACACTGCGTCACTCTCCTCTGCGTCTCTGGCTCTAGAATAGTGCTGTCACTCGGGACAGCTGCCTCTATGTCGCAAATTCTCTGGATCTCCCGGCTAATTTCTTTAATCTCCTATGATCTGCAATGCTCTAATACCATGTGAAAATTTCTAAATCTACACATCATAAATCCTACTGCAATCACTGGTTTATCATCTCCTACTTGTTTTTACATTCAACAAGTTATTTAATTACTAAATAATGATGAAAACACTATTGCAGACTACACATACATACAAATCATAAACTAAAAATAGAACGAGACAAATACACAAGGGTCACCATTATTTTTGGACAAACGTCCCCGGAAAAACCTAATGTGGGAAAACCGATGCAACAGCTCTGAGGGTTTTCTATTATTAAGCAGCAGTTCTAAAAACAACTCTAGATGCCCTCTCAGCAATCCAATTACAGAGATAAAAATATACTAGCATAAACCTAAGTGAGATTACCTCACTTCACCCGGCAAAATCTATCTGTCCTGGCAACTGGACTGGCTATCCCCGACTCAACTGCACTGCCCCTTCGCAGTAGCTACATGGGCTTACGTGGAGCACACTGGGACATTGCGCTGCTTCCTCTGCCTCCTAGAGCTTTGACGTCAGCCTTCTCGGCTGATCCTGCTGCTCCCCGAATGAATTCGGATTTCTACTTGAGGGTGGCCCTATCCTAGCACTAGAAGTGTGTGGGCCCTTCCTGGCCCAGCGTCAGTCTCCCTGGGTCTGCGTTGCCTCCTCTGACGTCTCTTTGCCTCTCTTTGTTGTGTATTCGAGATCTTGGAGAAGATCCTCCAACATCAACTATCCCTCCCCTTTGCCGCAACAGATCACTTGTTCGAATTTCTCAGCAACCCTCGCCCCAGAAAAATCGAACTGACTGATCTCACAAGTGTATCTCCAATTGACCCTCAAGCCTCCTCTTATACTTTTCTTGTTGATGAATCAACAGTCGAGATTAAGGCTCTAATCAACGACTAAGATTAAAACAAACTTGATCCTCGTCACTTAGAAGTTTCTCACCCATATTCTTATTAATACCCATTAATATTTTTATTTTCCTAAGTTTAGACTTAGGAACCCATTAAAAATATTAATTATTTTAACAACCCTTCATCCGGGTGGAATTTCTCCAAACGATTTATGATTTTTGGAGATCTCATGTGTTCTAGCCCCTCCACAAAATTTCGAAGCTAGAGCACATCCGATGCTACCCAAAATCAACACTTTGAACCGACTGCTCTTCATGCGACAATTAACAAGACCAGGGATATGCAAGGCTTAAGTTGTAACAAGAGTCGGCCTTCATAATGTAATATAAATTTATCATTGATGTATTTATTCATTATTATTATTTTTGGTCAAAGCATATTCTTCATGCTTATAGAATAAAAAAGAGTCAAAAATAAATTATTATGAAAATGTATTTGAGTCATGTCCCATTTGGACATTTGTAAGAAAAAGGAATTTGAATTTTTATTTGAGTCAAGGACCACAAAATGAGCAAGTCGGCCCTCCTTGGAACAAGTCGGTCGAATCCTCCATTAGACACCCATTCGACCTCTTGGACAACTATATATAAAGGAGAATTCGACCTACTTTGGAACACATTCAAGCATAATACAAGAAGCATTTTTCTGAACCAACAAATGAGAAAGGAAGCCGAATTGAATAAAAGAGAATATTGCACTTGTGGAGGATAAATTCTGTGTATGAGGACGAGTTTTTTGAGGCAACTACACACTTATTTTTGGCCCCTCTATTGCAGACATGAAATTTCAGGGCGGTGACTAGAAGAGGACACAAATTTCAAGAATAAGACCAAATTTGGACTAGGTTTGACCTATGTTGACCTTGATTCTTGGAGGTGACTTGGAGGAGGGATGGACTTGATGTTTTGGTGGTAGTTTTGGTCTTGCGTCTTGGATATCTCATTTTGTTCTAACTCTATAAGTTAAGGATTGTTGGGTTTTCCCCCTTGTGGTGTTTTGCCCTGGTTTGGAGCCTAATTTTGGTGTCTCTTGTCTCTTTGTTTTCTTAAAATACTAAAACTTTGTATAATTGTTTGATGAAGAACACTTAAGAAGTAATAAGAAGACATTAAACATTCACAAGTAATTATCAAGGCAAAGAAATCAAACTTAATCCTACTACACTTCATTTCTCAACATGGTATCAGAGCTAAGGAAGATCAAAGAAGCAAAGAAAGTCTTCTCTCTCTCGCTGAAATCTACTTCATCTTGTGACACCTGTAGCAGTGATCTGAGAAGCTTGATTTGAAATTTTGTGGCATATTCTCAAAGTTTTGTGGTTTGATCTAGGTCTGAGGCATAAGTTTGAATCCTTTGGTGACTTGAACAAGGTTTTGTGGCATTGAACAAACCCTGTAGCACCTATCCAGACTTTGTTTTGAGGTACAAATCCGAGTATGTGGTCTATACTAAAGATGGACACAATGGTCCAAGATTTGTAGCATTTGTCAAGAGCTCTTAAATCTTCATATCAAATTCAAGATTTATTCTTTGGTTGAATTCTAAAGTAATGGCTACTTTAGGAGGTTTGTACCCTTATTACCATCCAAAATTTGTATCAAGGCCGAAGGTATCAAGGTTATTTTTCTATGGTTTGTGAGAATTATTACTAGGTTGAGCCCTGGAGGAGTCTAGGCCAAGACCTAGAAGAGAAGATCGAGACCTTTGTTGTGAAGATTGTTGGGCCTTGAAAATGTCATTCATTTCCATTACACTTTCACTATTATGTCCATTATATCACCTCCATTTCATTACTATGTCACTATATTCATCCCACTTTTATTATCATTGGGCCACATTCATGTTTTTCCAAACTTTATTAATTTTTAGCCTTTTTAAGTGGAATTTGTGGTTAAAAATTAGAAAATAATGTGCATATGCTTATACCTAACATGTGGGTTGAGATTGTTGATATGTGTAGATTAAAAGGAGGCCTCTAGAAGACCTTTATGTGGCACTCTAAGGCCAAATTCGAATTTGAGTGGAAAGAATCATGCGATCATGAGGATATGTGTCACATCTCCTAATTGTATTGAAACTCTAAGAAGACGTGTCTTATCAGTTCCTATTTTGATTCATGGATTCTCATTAACAAGATGGCTTCTCATCTTTTTGTATAAATAAAAGATCTCTCTCCTTCATTTGTTAGTCTTAGTCTTAGCTTGGCTTTTTAGTTCTTTAGCTTAGAGTTTGTAGTTCTTCTTTGATGGCTTGGAAAGCTTTAGAAAGATTTGCTGTACTTTGTAATTTTGAAGAATTTGAATAAAGCTTTGATGTTCTCAACATGGAAGGAGATGTGAAGTAGATGTCATGGGAGCACATTAGAATGTAAGGTAGAGTAGATTTTATTTTGTAATTTTGCTTTGATTTCATTCATGTATGTCATTTTATTGCTTTCAAGTTTGATAGTTTAGATTTTCCATTCATGCAATTTTAATTCATGCAAGTGTGTTCAACCGGTTGATTGTTTCTTTACATGTTTTTGCATCAAATAGTGACATGAGATTTGCCTCTCTGCTAAACTTTTCTTAAGTTTTTCAATTTCAATTATGCTTTGATTTCAGTCTTATTTATTTGTTGTTGTTAGCTAGTTTAGATATCAAATTCTTCATGTTATTTGACGTTATCTCCGGAGCCATGGCTTAACCCCGAAAAGCTACTTGGCGAGCTATCGGATTATAAGTGAAGTGATTTGATTTTACTCTCATTCTGCAAGTAGGTAGTTTAGATATCAAGTTCTTCATGTTATTTGACGTTATCTCCGGAGCCATGGCTTAACCCAAAAAAGCAACTTGGTGAGCTATCGGATTATAAGTGAAGTAATCTGATTTTGCTTTCATTAATCTGCAAGTAGGTAATTTAGATATCAATTCTTCATGTTATTTGACGTTATCTCCGGAGCCATGGCTTAACCCCGAAAAGCTACTTGGCGAGCTATCGGATTATAAGTGAAGTAAATTGATCTTGCTTTCATTAATCTGCAATTTTTGGTTTGTTTGAGTGCAATAGTTTAGACTGTATTTATGTAATTAGATGGGCAGCAGAGACAGTGATTTCATGATCATTATTTCATCTTTTGTTTGATTTAAGTAGCTGCATATTTACATTTATGTTCAAGTATTAATTTTATCAATAGCATGTTTTGAGATCTTTTGAAATGCTAAGTTTTGGAAGTTACCATAAGGGACATAAATCTTGTCTTGAAATCTACATCCATACTTGACCTTTAAAAGTATTCTTAAGACCTTAGAATAGGATTTCCATTTGCATTAGACACTTTAGGAGATCAACAAGAATAAAACCCCAAAACAAGATAAAAACTATAAAACAACGAAGTAAGAAAAAATGTTAACTAAGCACATATGGTGCACCACACTTCATCAGTTTACAATACCCGGATTGATAATTTATGTAGAGCAATTTAAGATATTAAATTGACTAGACAAAGATCAAAACCAAAATAAAATCACTTATTTCCTTTAAAACATGTGACATTACTATAGACCTGAGCTTAATCAATGATTCAATATTGAGAATATGATCAAAAGTTCTCAATGCAAAGATGTGAATTTTTGGGACCAAAGTGAGGCACATCCTCTATCATAATCATCCTAGTGAAATGAAAACCTTAAAATTCTATCCTGAAGCTCATATCCCTAAAGAAGTATATTCATCTCTAAAAAGGTATTTGAACTATCTAATGAAGATCTAAAGCTCATATAAAAAATTTCAACCTTTGACAAATTCGAACCTTCTATGGTGGCATTTGAGCCTTCTATGGCACTATAGTTTACAAAATTCTTTGTGGCAAAAAGTTTCTGAGGCACCCAAAGCTTACAAAGGAATTCAAATGATAAATTTCTTTATGGAAGAATGTGAATTTTGTAGCGCTATCTGAATTTCTGAGGCACTGTATGCGAGCACCTAAGTGTTGAGAAATCAATATGCTAGTATATTTTAGGATTTATTCCTCTTAACAAATAACTACTTATGAATGTTTGTTGGCTTTTATTTCCTTTATTATGTCTTCTTCATCAAGAAATTACCAAAATATAAAGTACATGAAGATCACAAAAGACAAAAAACACAAAGATTCAGGCTCCAAGCTAGGGCAAAACCCCGCAAGGGGGAAAAGCAAAATAAATCCTCTTCTTATAGAATCAGATCAACGTGAGATATCCAAGACCCAAGAACAAGACAAAGACTGCCACATAGACCCAATTCAACCCTCCTTCAAAGCTTCTTCACCAAGTCAAAGTCAACAAACGTCAACATTGGTCAAACCTCAATAAATCTGGTCAAATCTCATAATTCGAACCTGCAATTTCATAGAATTTGTCCCAGAATCTTCACACGTCAACAAAAAGCAAGCAAAAACACATGAATTCTCTCTCCTTTGACTTTTCTTCTCTCTCCCTTGACTTCGCTCTATTTGGCACAAAAATTGATGTATGAGTGAGTGATCAAATGAAGTCTAAGTATTTATAGCTATCCAAGAGGTTGAATAGGTGCCTCTTCCAAGTCGACTTGTCCATGCAGGGCCAACTTGGTCTTGTGGGTGACAAATTGACTCTTTTGAATCCAAATATTTTTTTTCTTACAAATAGTGCAAATGGGACTTTGACTCAAGTACAATTGTTTGACTCGTGACAAAATTTCTTTTTGACTCAATAAACCCTAGAAGCATGAAGAACATGCTTTGACTAGAAAAATAATAATAATAATAATGAATGTAATAAATGAATATAATACATATTTCAATAGTACATTTGAGTTACATTATGAAGACTGACACTAGTTACATTTTCAACACTCTCTCTTAACTAGGGAGATATTCATAATGACACAACAAGATACTAGGATACTCTCAAATTGAAATATTCTCATAAGAAGAGTTTGGTTTGATGCATCATTATCATAACCAGCGTTGTCAAACATAGCAAGGCCTTGACTGACAAGCCCTATCTCTTCACTAGATTATTGCACAATGATGGGAAGCATAAATTTGGACACCACCATCGCCTCTCTCCAGGCACTCACCCCATCTGGATGTTCACCAAGTATACCCGCATAGGACTATGCTTATCTTGGATACCCTACCATCAAATAATATCGGGTCCTCGGGGCTACTCTTATGTTGGATACCCTATCCTCAAAGACTATTAGTCCTCGGGACTACTCCTATCTTGGATACCATTCCTTAAGGAGTATCGTTCCCAGATGCTTATCCAATCCTCCATTCTCCTTACTAGTGCATGACACATGGAGAATATGGTGTCCATCCTCACTCCCTCTCAACGAGCAAGGAAATATCCACAAGTCCAAGCTTGTCTCTCAAATACTCAAGCTTCCTGTTAACAAGAGACTTCGTCAACATGTCAGCTACTTGTTTGTCAATGGAGATGTAATGTAGCTTCACGACCTCATCCTGCACCAAACTTCGAATGTAGTGGTACTTATTATTGATGTGCTTCATTCTAGCATGGAAAATTGGGGCCTCTATCAACCTTATGCAGCTTTGGTTGTCACAGCTTATGATGGTAGGGTCCAAAGGTCCTTCAAACAAATCTTGAAGCAACTTTCGGAGCCAAACAACTTCCCGACCAACTTCACTAGCTGCTATATATTTAGCTTCAACACTACTCAATGCAACTAAATCTTGTTTCCTGCTCATCCATGAAATCATAGAGGATCCCAAACTAAAACAACCACCTATAGTATTGTTTCCATCTGCATCACTTCCTGCCCAGTTTGAATGTGTGGAGCCTAATAACTGAATCCCGTTACTTGCAAATGACCCAAGACTTATATGATGATGTGGCATCATTTATACTATCATCTAAGCCCTCGTAGATGGTCTATAGGCATCTTCGATTTGTTAGGAGACCCATGAGGACACTTGTGTGCCCCCACACCCACTTGGGAGCACCACAAGTTTACTACTTGGAGAACAAGGGGCCACCCCCTTGTCCACTGGTTTTGGGAGTCTTGTTTCACATTATGGCACCTATGGACTTCAATAGGCCTCCTCCAAGTCCCAACGACATGCATTAGTGATCATTCGACCTCTTAAGAGGTTTATTCTTTTGATTTTGAACTAGTTTGTTGGACTTGTCACCAAAAGTTAGTTATTTTGTACACTATTTTATTTTAGGGGCTCAATTAGGTCTCATTCGGCAAATAGAATTTATTTGAACATGTATAAATACATGTGATTTCATTTTAAGATCATCACTCGGTTTGGACTTGTATCTCTAAAGAGATTTTCGCTATCCTTCTTGGTGGACGAAATATTAGAGCATGGAATGCATTTTAACGTTTGGATCATCTTCTTTTGTCTTGGAGCTTCTTGATTAGCAAAATTTTGATGGTTGGATATACTCTTATACATGTAAGTGCAATTTAATGCTACTCTTATTTCTATTTTTGTCACATACATTGTTGTTGGGATTTCGCTATACTAGGGCTAATTTACTGCATCCATTTATGTGAAATTATGGAAATTTGTTTCTAGATAGTGTTGCTTCATGTATGGGCCATGTATAATAAGTGAATGTTCCCATGGATGTTTCATGGTTGAAATCCATCTTGACAAGTCATCTATTTTGCAAAACGAAGTGTCAAGTCTTTGGAGTTGCTTTTCTTCTGCCCAAATGCTAAGTGAAGCTGTCTTTAAGGACGTCTTGACATAGAAAATCAAATCTGACATTTTAATTCTTCTTGACTCCAATCTCCGCAAAGGATTAGGCATTGGCCTGCCATAGTTGATCACCCTAAAAACCCTAAACTTTTCCCTTCCTTCTCCCCTTTCTAGGTCCAGCCCCATTAGGTCACCTAGGGCATCAAATTTCTTGCAAGCCACCCATCAAAAAAATTTCGATCTCTTGGTTCCTACTGCACTGGTGTGTCTCCTAGGTGCCCTCCAATTTTCAAGAGTCTCCAATAGTGGGATTTTGAGATATCTCAAGCCCTAGCGTCGAGATTGAATATTGCCCTTGGTTTCCTTACACTAGTAACCTTCATTGGGATCATCATATTGCCTTTATTAGAAATTCTTTCTTTGATCCCTTTCTCTTCCCTAGTTAGGTCAAGTACATCATTGGTTGCCAAATCCCATTACCTTGACCTACCATGGGTCCACTTGGTCCCATGTGGTCCCATTTCCTATCAAAATCGATTCTTCAAAAACCACTTGGGAAACCAAACCCCATAAGGATTTTAGGGATTAGGAAACTCCTTTGCAAGTCATATTCCTTAAACCTAGCCCTCAAATCCTCATTAACCCCTCCTAGAGAACCCTACGTCTTGCTTAAAAAGAAAGCAAGCCCTAATTTTGAGTTTCTCCTGGGAAAGGGTTATTGGAATCACCTCCTATCCATTTCATTGATATATCTATCATAGGTGATTTTCTATATGTACCGAATCTCCTCCCATCAATGAAAGTCTGTAAAGAGTAGGGAGCTTTAGCTGTGGTGATAGTGGGCTATAGCTCCATTGTTGCTCTTAACTTAGCAAGTGCCTCTCTAGGACCCCTACTAGTTTGAGCAGCAACATTTTTGGCATTGTTGTCGGGGACACGAGACATGTGCTTTGTTCCCCATATGACATATTGACATATCATTATTGGTGACTCCATTGGAAAAACGAAGCCCTAGCTCTTCATTGAACCTTAAGGTCAATGCTTGTAGGGTGAAGCCAACATTTTTTTAGGCATCTTTAAATTCACCTTGGTGACTCCTACATATTTTACATGTATATCTCAAATAGGTTGTCTTTCTTTGATGATTTTCCCACTTTGGACATTAATAGCGTCCCTGGCTACCCCTAATCATGTCACGGGAAGGATCGTACGTGGGGTGTCCATGTTTGATGGCAATCCACTCTCCGCAATTGACTATGTAGAAAGATTTAATGCACATGCTTCAAAAGAGAAAGTGGTTCACCAGTATGTCCTTATGTTGTTGTTCATGGGATCTCTTGGTGGTCATAACTCATGGTTGCATGATCATGAACCTGAGAGCATGTCATCTACTCAAGAGTTCGTTGATGGCTTTCTTAGACACTTTCAAGTATACCTACATTAAGCATCTAAAAGGAAGCCTTCATCGAGCATCATCAAGACATTGAGAATTTAAGTAACAAGTAGGAAGACGAGTCATTGTTGGGTCTGCACAATGAAAAAGATGATTCTAACAACATGTGTGTAAGAAAGAATGAGCCTATGGAAAGTGAAGATGAGACTAACCTTATCTTTCTCAAGGATAGTACTCCTGATGATTCTCCTTTTGAGAACCTTGAGGAAGGTGATTCTATTAGCCCCTTGGAATATGACATTGGAAATTATTTCCATATTGAAAAGGAGAAATGGGAAATTGTTGGTCCTTAATTTGATTGTGCTCCCATTTATGACATCGACAAGGAGGATGAGGTTGAGAGTGGTCTTCCCTTTCTCCCGGGCATTGTTTATGATGACAAATCCATCAGTACCCTTGGGAAGGAGGATTATCATTTTCCCTTGCATGAAAGGGAGCAATTGGAGATGATTGATTCTCCCTTTTGGGAGGACCCTATCTTTGATACCAACAATGATAGGATTGATAAGGCCCTTGCTCATACCTACCTTCCAGTAAAAGCCAAGAGCGGATTTAGAGCCTGTTGAAACACACATTTAAGAAGAAGCACCACCAAAAGCAAGCAATAGCAGCGAAGGAAGCATAGCTAATCAATCCAAGTGCACTACCTTATGATTCCAGGAGTATTTTCAAATCACTTGAGCCTCTAGAGTTGAATTTTCAGGAAAAAGATCCTGTTGAGACTTCACCTTCCCCTTTTCCCTTTTCTATTGTTCATCATCTTGAGTCTTCATCAAGTGAATCCCTCACCCCTTGTCATGCGATCTCAAGTGACTGTGAGCCCTTTCCCCCTTCCACGTATAGTGTCGAGGAAGAATCCCTCATTGATTATACTTTACCTCCTTGGACACACCCTCAGGGTTTTGATCACTCCATGACCTCCCCTCACCAATGCGACCATCACCTTCAAAAACCTATTTGTTGCACTCCTCCTTTCCCTCGCCCTTTGTTCCCCTCTCATCACAACCTTAGGGACCCTATAAAGTGCAATATTATGAGCAATGATTGTGATAAGAAGTTCTTAAGGATAATCATCCATTCCACCTTTGTGTAATTAGAGGGAAGGCTCTACATTTCTAGATTGACTCGTGTTCCTTCTCCTAGGGATTCCTCTTACCTCACATGGGAAGTATTTTTGCCCACCCCCTGCCCACATCATCCTCCATGTGATTGGTTTTGCATTCATTTTGGGATTTGTTGCATGACTGATCATATAGGCAAGCATATTTACATTAATTAGATGATATGTTGGTTGCATTGGTTCTATGATTAAACTTAACATTAACTTCGCCATATGCATGTTAGGGTAGGATGCATTGCATGCTGATTTTTGCATTAGAACTAACATCATATGATATTTCTCATGGTAGATTCGCTGCATTTAGATTAAAATTTGCATATTTTATTTTTCTGTTGATTTCACAACCTAACACTAAGCATGGGTGATCATAAGACACCATAGAAACATGCTACCCCTTGGGTTTAGTCTTTGATATGTGCAAGTAATAGGTCTACAGTAACCAAGAGATTGTTGTTACTCTCATGACCTCCCGTTCGAGTAGCTTTGCCCACTTTTCTGAGAGATCATGTTCCAGTTGGAGCCAGATGTTACCCATCACTTTGTGGGTGATGTCCCTAGGAGAAAAAATTTCTCCATGATGGTCCTTAGCCAATAGCCAGTAGCCAGCAGCGACCAACTAGCTCATTGTGCCATTTCTCCACCACCTAAGCCAACCATGTGGTCCCACACCCATTTGTCATGATCGTATGTTTGAAGGTGGGCCTCCCAAGCCTAAAGGTATGTCTTGTCATTTAGTAATTGAGTATTTAGGTTTACTTATCATGGTAACTCTTGGGAATGGAATAATGGGGGGATTCAGTGGAAAGAGTGGACTAGGTTTGTGCTCTTGTCCCCTAGGTCTCTTTTGGGATGTTAACCTCGAACCCCAGTCCCTGGGTTTCTGGGATGGTATTATATAGGAAACCTTGATTTTGGATGGGTGGTCCCACTCCCCAATTCACATATGTCAACCTCATTCCACTAATTATAACCCTTTTCATCACTTCCCCACCTAGGTCCACATAGGGTCAACTACCCCCTGCCCTTGCCCGCATCTTGGATCAGGCCTGGAACAATGCCTCAAAAGTTGATGCAACTAAAAAAGAAAAGAAAAAGCATAATTGGCCACATTCAATAGGAAATTGTACCACAAAATGCAAAATATGGTCGGGACAAACACATTTAGCATGTGGGCAAAAGCCATTAAATGAGCTCTACCCCTTCCATGACCATCACCCTAGTTCTTAGAGGCCCTAGATGAGTCTCCTTTATCATTTTGGGGACCCATGATTGTCCCAACCACTGGTGGGTGATGAACTACCCCACCTTGAAAAGGGGTATCCACTGCTATACTTCACACATCATGCTCTCATTCCTTTGAGCCCCGAGAAATTAACCAACGAAAATCATAAAAAGGCAAAAGCACACAAAGAAAGGTGGAAAATTCAAGGCCGAAGTAACTCATGTACCATGATTGCTCCCTCCTACACATCATTTACCCAAGTGTGGGCTTCCCTTTCTATTGGCTACCCCAGTACCCTGGCATGTGACCAGGTTGTTCCCCTTCATCACCTACTCTATTCCATCATTGTATCACATGCCACCACCATTTGAAGGATGTACCATGGGCATATCACCCCCTTTGGAAGCAGAAACCACCTAATAGGATGATTGGTTAAACCCCCTTGGAGCTTGGAGACGCACATGCGAAAACCCATTATGGAAGGGCATGCCATTATGAAGTGCCCACTTGTTTTCCATGGTTTGTAAATACTTTTACTTTATTTCTTTAATGACTTGATATGCTAGAAAGTATGGGGACGCATTGGATCTTATGCAAGATTGCAGATGGTCTCCATTTTAGGTTTGGTCTCCCTATACAGGGTTCTAACCCTCCAGAGGGCTACATTGGCACATGTAGGGCGTGTGTAGAGATCCATGGGCCTCCACAACAGCAGGTACCTTTCCATAGATCCCCGGATTCATTCAAAGATCGCTTGTGGTTCACCTATTGCCCAATCGACCCCACAGTTACATTATGCACTAGGCAAATTACCTAGGACTTGTATGATGATGTGGCATCATTTATACTATCATCTGAGCCCTTGCAAATGGTCTACAGGAATCTTCAATTTGTTAGGAGACCTATGAGGACACTTGTGTACCCCCACACCCACTTGGGAGTACCACAAGTTTACTATTTGGAGAACAAGGGGGCACCCCCTTATCCACTGCTTTTAGGTGTCCTGTTTCACATTACGACACCTATGGATTTCATTATGCCTCCTCCAAGGCCCAACGAAATGCATTATTGATCATTCAACCTCTTAAGAGGCTTATTCTCTTGATTTTGAGCTAGTTTGGTGGGTTTCTCACCAAAAGTTAGTTATCTTGTACATTATTTTATTTTAGGGGCTCAATTAGGCCTCATTAGGCAAATCAAATTCAATTGAACATGTATAAATACAAGTGATGTGATTTCATTTTAGGATCATCACATAGTTTGGACTTGTATCTCTAAAGAGATTTTCGCTATCCTTCTTGGTGGACGAAATTTTGGAGCATGGAATGAATTTTAATGTTTGGATCATTTTCTTTTGTCTTGGAGCTTCTTGATTGGCAAAATTTTGATGGTTGGATATACTCTTATACATGTAAGTGCAATTTAATGTTACTCTTATTTCTATTTTTGTCATATACATTGTTGTTGCAATTTCACTATACTAGGGCTAATTTACTACATCCATTTATGAGAAATTGTGGAAATTTGTTTCTAGATAGCATTGCTTCATGTATGGGCCATGTATAATGAGTGAATGTTCCTAGGGATGTTTCATGGTTGAAATCCATCTTGACAAGTCATCTATTTTGCAAAACGAAGTGGAAAGTCTTTGAAGTTGCTTTTCTTCTGCCTTAATGCTAAGTGAAGTTGTCTTTAAGGCCTCCTTGACATAGAAAATCAAATCCGATATCATAATTCTTCTTGACTCCAATCTCCCCAAAGGATTGGGCACTGGTCTACCATAGGTGGTCACCCTAAAAACCCTTAACTTTTCCCTTCTCTCTTTTCTATGTCTAGCCCCATTAGGTCACCTAGGGCATCAAATTTCTTGCAAACCACCTATCAAAAAAATTCCAATCTCTTGGCTCCTACTGCATTGGTGTGTCTCCTAAGTGCCCTCCAATTTTGAAGAGATTACGATGCTGGGATTTTGAGATATCTCAAGCCCTAACCTCGAGATTGAATATTGCCCTTGGTTTCCTTACGCTAGTAACCTCATTGTAATCATCATATTGCCTTTATTAGAAATTCTTTCTTTGATCCCTTTCTCTTCCCTAGTTGGATCAAGTACAGCATTGGTTGCCAAATCCCATTACCTTGACCTATCCAGCGATCCACTTGGTCCCATGTGGTCCCATTTCCTATCAAAATTGATTCTTCAAAAACCACTTGGGCAACCAAGCCCCATAAGGATTTTAGAGATTAGGAAACTCCTTTTCAAGTCATATTCCTTAAACCTAGCCCTCAAATCCTCATAACCCCTCCTAGAGAACCCTACACCTTACATAAAAGGCAAGCAGGCCCTAATTTTGAGTTTCTCCTGGTAAAGGGTTATTGGAATCACCTCCTATCCATTTCATTGATCTATCCATCATAGGTGATTCTCTATATGTACTAGGTCTCCTCCATCAATGAAAGTCTGAAAGAGTAGGGAGCTTTAGCTATGGTTACAATGGGCTATAGTTCATTGTTGCTATTAAGCTAGCAATTGCCCCTCTAGGACCCCTACTAGTTTGAGCGGTAATAGGATCAAAAAGGCTTGAATCTGAATTCCTTAACTTCTTCAAAATTGTGATAATGGGAGTTGTCATAGGTTTGTTATCTATCATACCAAATTTCTGCAAAATCTTGATCACATATTTTCCTTGACCATGATAGATCTCACCAGGTTTCTGCCACACATCTTGTCCCAAGTAGTAGTGCATTAGTCCAAGGTCCTTCATATCAAATTCAGTTGCTAGTTGCTTCTTGCATTCTTGAATATGATGCTCCACAACTGTTAGTAGTAAGTCATCCACATAGAGTAGTATGATCATGGGTTTATTCTTTACCACCTTCATGTATAGATTAGATTATGCAAAAAAATTTACAAAACCAAGTCTTAATAGATAAGCATCCATCTTGGCATACCATGCTCTAGGGGCTTGCTTCAAGCCATATAGAGCCTTCCTCAACCTGCAAACATGTGTTTCCTTATCATGAACTTTGAATCCCGAGGGTTGCTCAATGTGGACTTCTTCATCAATCGTTCCATTTAAAAAGGTTGTTTTTACGTCTATTTGATGAATGTTCCATCCCATAGTAGCAGCGATAGAAATGAGTGATCTAATGGTTGTGTATCTAGTTGTTGGAGCAAAAGTTTCTTTGTAGTTATTCCTTCTTTTTTAGAGAATCCTCTTGCCACAAATCTTGTTTTATACTTGCCAATACTTCCATCAACTACATTCTTGATTTTGTACGCCCATTTGGAAGTCACAACTGATATGTCTTTAGGTTTAGGAACAATCATTCTTTAATATAGATCGGTATCCTTCTTGCATTGCATTCTTCCATTATTGATGTTCGACTGCCTTTTCATAAGTGGTAGGTTTTGCTTCAATAAGTTTAGTCACGTATGCTGCATAACTTGAATATATTTTAGGCTTCTTGCTTTCTCTGAATGTTCCTTTTGTTGATGCATGTCCTTCAGCGTCTTGTAGAGTTGACCTTCACCAAGCTAGTCTTTTTCTAGCTTCTGGAATGATGACTGGTTGCGTGGGTTCACTTGTTCCTTCAGTTTCTTCATGATTAGTTGTAGGTTCTGGAGGATTGTCTTGCCTTGAAACTCTTCATTTGTAAAGAAAGGTTATTCTTCTTCATCAAAATCAATGGGAATATTCTTGGACTTCTTGTATGCAATGCTTTCATCAAAGATGACGTCTCTACTTACTTCAATATGGCGTTCTTCCTTTATGTAGACTATATATGCTTTTAATGAGGTGCCATATCCAACAAAGATGCCTTTCATACTTGTCAGGTCCAACCTCTTCCTTTTGTCCTTGGGAATGTGAATGTATACAGGACATCCAAAAATTATGAGATGATCAACATTTAGCTTTTTTCCTGTGAATGCTTCTTTCAGGGTTATGTCATCAAGAATTCTGTGAGGACTTCGATTTTGTATATAGACTATTGTTACAAAAGCTTCTCCCCGCAAGAACTTGGGAAGGTCTTACACATTCTTCAATAGATTGATTCTTCCTTTCAGCCACACCATTCTGTTGAGGATTGTAGGGAAACGTTAGCTCCCTCTTAATCCCTATTTCTTTGCAAAAGGCCACAAGTTCTCTATAAGTATATTCTCCACCATTATCTGATCTTAGGATTTTGATCTTCTTTCCTATCAAATTTTCTACTTTTGTCTTGAACTCTTGGAACTTCTCAAATACTTCATCCTTAGACTTTAAGAGGTATATCCAAATCTTTCTGGAGTGATCAACAATGAATGTTACATAGTATTAATGACCACCATGCGACTTCTCTGCCATGGGTCCTGTTGACTACTGGAGTAGCACCTGATGATTATGTGAAGACTCCATGCCCAAGGATGATCCAGAGGACACTTGTACCATCAGATGTCATCAGTCAACAGAGTTTTTTAACTCTCCTATCTTCTCATCATCTTTCTTCTTTGTACCCAGATTCCACACCCTGCGGGGAATTGTAATAAGTGATGCTAGTATGATGTTTCTTGAATTTGTAACAGGCCTAGGATGTGGGACTCGATCAGCAAACGAGTACACCTTGGAGTGTTTTTTTTATCCGGTTAATTATCCCTTCTTTTTCAGAGGCGGATAATTCTCTGGATTTTTTCACTCATTTTTACCCCAAAGCCGAGGTGACGGTTTGAAGATTGAGCCCCTGACACATCTTAGTGTCTAGGGTCGATGTATATTACCATACTAGATCACACAAAAAGTTTCGTGGAATTTGGCTAGGTCTAAGTAGGATTTTTTAATAGGTAAAAATTTCCCGCAAAACGGGATTTTTTAATTATTTTCTATGTAATGGCATAAATAAGTGGCCTTAGGAAATGTCTGGGGCGTATGACCACTCAAAATTCATCCTCAGAGGCCCAGCATTCTCCTAGAGCCCACTTTGGGGGTCAAAAAATGACTCAGAGTCCCTCAAAAGCCGATTTTTCAAGGGACAGTAGCAAAAATGAAGAAGAAATTCAAAAAAATGAATAATTGGAAAAATTTATAAATTTTTCCAAAGTCAAAATAAGTCAAATTTTGACATGGAAATTATGTGGAAAGTCAAAAGTGACGTGGCAGTTACATGGGGCCCACCAAAAAGGCGCTAGCTCAATCGCAAGTCAAGTCAAAGTCAAACTGGGCCCACGTTGAGGTTCATAAAGCACATCGTATGGCTAAAGTTCACTTTGATTTAATTTTTGATGTGAAGAAATTAAAGTAAAAGTTTAAAATTAGTGAGTGGGAAGGGACCCCACCTCACCACATGTGATTTACGTATAGCTGAAATAGACAAAAGGCACATGTTAAAAAAAATAAGCTCCACGCTGGCACAGCAAAGTCCGTACGCAAGTCAACCGGTCAGCATAGTTACGTGGGCAGCATATACCTGTGGTTTGCAACAGTTATATACCCAGCTACAGCAGTTACGTGGGCAACGTGTTTACATACGCACAGTTTAACGCAGATATCCCAGCAGTTTACGTGGATATTACAGCAGTCACGTGGCAGCGAGTTAGGGTATCAACAGCAGTTTAACGTGGGTCAACAACAGTTTAATGTGGTCAAACAGCAGTTTTGCACAGGCAGTTAGAGCAGCATTTAACGCAGGTAAAACAGCAAACACATGTTCAGTCAACAGCAGTCTAAAGAGCAGTTATCTCCAGCAATGAAGCCAGTCAATACGCAGATTTTAATAACAGCAACAACAGTTTAGAGGATATTCGATGGGAAGTCAAGCAGTCAAGCAACCACTTGGAAATGCGTTGAAGCATTGAGATCTCCACCTGATTGCCACTTGTCATTGGAATTTGCCTTGGGATCATCTCCCATTTTCTTATTTATATGAGTCTCGAGCTCTCATTTTCAAAGGATAGAACGAGCTGTTGGGCTGGCGGAGACTCTGCCGGATTTTGTACTTACCTTTAATATAAATAAATAAAAGTCTTTGGGGTTACTGGCTTCTTTTGTGGCGCATGCTTTGGTTGATGAGGTATACCTGTGTCGTTTGATATTCATTTGATTTCATATTTGCTATCTAGTTGTTTTTTCTTTGTGCATTTTCCTGAGGGCATTATTGTCTAGGGAGGAGAGATTTGCAGCTATCTCAAATCTCCTTTGGGCTTGGTATATTTTGTACACTTGTTGTAGCTTGTCCATTCTCGGTTGAATGACAAGCTCAACTGGTCTCTATTATGCCAATGTCTCTTTTGCACTAACAATTGGTTTGCAAGCATTTTTGTGTTTTTCAAGGGATAGGTTGCCAGCTCTATTTGGAGCTGTGAGGACTTCTTCGGTCGGAAATTAGTCACCTCCAACGATATCAAAGTCCCACAAAGTTGTTCAGCCACAATGTCTCATAAGACATCAAAAAATTTATTTAAGAGGGGGTTTCCTGAGCCCTTTGCTTGTTTTCTATCTTGAAAAATTATCACATATTTTCTTCTTTCATTTGAAAGCATTTGTCTTCATTCTAAGCAAATAAAAAATACAATAAAAAATTTTTCATTTCTTAAAGAGCAACGCTTTGAAGGCACTGGTTGTTTATGTGTTTCATGCTTATCTCATGTTTTAATGGCTATTGCTCATATCAGGTTTTGCTTGTAGATCTTAGATAAATAATCTATTTAACTCTAACAATTCTCCTAGAAACTCGCATCTTTGTTTTTTAGCTTAACTTTTCATTAGGGACCACCCCCCTTAGCTAGCCTAGGAGATAGCTCAAACGGAGAGATTGGGATTTAAGCTGTGACAGCCCCTTCTCTGAGTTCCCTGCCACCAACCACACCTTGTGGGGTTGAAGGCTTTTCTCATTGACTTGTAGGTAGGTGCGGGCGGCAGGGTCAACAAGCAGGACTCGGGATTTACAAGATGTCTTACCCAGGACCCGGACACCTTATCCCCAGAGACAGACTTTCCAGTCTAAGGGGAAGGATGTGAGGATTCCGCCTCCAAAGGGGAATCCAGGATGAGTGCAGATTGACGATGATGCCAGGAGGGAGTTGAAGAAGAAGCAGTTGTGCTTTACCTGTCAGGAGCTGTGGGCACCAGGACATAGATGTACTGCTGGCAAAGCACATTTTATTGAGGTCTTCCCCAAGAGTAGCGGGGAAGAGGATGAGGAGGCTGATCTAGAGGCAAGAGATAGTCATGTTGTGCAGGGTCCCTTGCCGCCTCCACCACCAGCAACAGGTGGTGCAGCTTTTACACCAATCGGAGGAGCCCTTGCAGCATTGCGAGGAGTTCCCAAGTATTTGACGCTGCGCGTACGAGGGACAGTACGTGGCCAGCGAGTATCAGTTTTGGTTGATAGTGGAGCAACCCACAACTTCATCGATGCACAGATGGTTGAGCGGAGAAGTATACAGACCGAGAGCTTCGATGGGTTTTTAGTTTTGGTCCTAGGAGATTAGACCATGGTGTGTGCTCGTTATGTTCCAGAGCTATCAGTGATGATGGGCACCTATACACTGACTGACCACTTTTTCGTGGTCGATATTCCGGACACCAACATGATACTGGGTGTTCAGTGGCTTATCACTCTAGGGAAGGCACAACAGATTGGAAGACCCTAGAGATGGAATGGGATGATGAGAAGACAGGGAGGCATGAGAAGATACGGGGACAACACACATATCCGCCTCAGACTTTTTCGGCTCATCGGATGGAGGCAATCTTCTGGAAGGGAGACGTAGAGTAGGCAGTGGAGCTGCGTGCATTAGAGGCAGGGACTACAGGGTAGACGGTACATCCAGAGATACAGTCCATCCTTGACCGGTATGCCATAGTGTTTGGGGAGATTCCGCCGAGACAGCCGCCGGATCGGGGGTTTGAGCACACCATTGAGCTCGAGCAGGGCATACAGGTAGTGATTACTACCCCCTTATAGGCATCCCAAGGCCTATCGGGATGAGATTGAGCGTGCCATTCAGGAGTTGCTGGCTCTTGGGGACATTCGGCTGAGCACGAGTCCTTTTGCTTTTTCTGTAGTGTTGGTGAAGAAGAAGGACGGCACATTGAAGATGTGCATTGACTACAGGGCCCTGAACAAGAAGACATTGAAGAAGAGGTACCCCATACCCAGGATCGATGAGCTGATGGATGAGTTGAGAGGAGCACGGTTCTTCTCAAAGATTGACTTGAGACCTGGGTACCATCAGATTCGTGTGAGGGAGCAGGACATTCCCAAGACCGCCTTCAAGTGTCACTATGGGCACTTTGAGTTCTTGGTGATGGCTTTTGGGCTAACCAACGTCCCAGCTACATTTCAGTCCTGCATGAATCACATCTTCCGCAGTCACTTGAGGAAGTTTGTGTTGGTGTTCTTCGATGATAGCCTCATTTACAATAGGACTTGGGAGGAGCATCTCTAGCACATTGAGACAGTGTTGCGTATTTTGCAGGAGCAACAGTTCTATGCCAAGCTCTCCAAGTGTGAGTTTGGGTTGACGGAGATGTTGTACTTGGGACACATCATAGGAGTGGTGTAATATTCCTAATTAGCCATGGCTAATTGGAATATTCGATTTTGCCCACAATTTTTGCCTATTTATAAATAAAAAAAGTGAGGATGGGGAACATAACTCACTTTAAGAATAAAAAGTCACTTCCTAGTAGCACAACGTTGTGACTTAAGAAGGAGCCAAGGGGGCCAAAGGGGGACGCAGAAATGGGGTCCACGCAGACACATGGAGGGACTGCGCAGGAGGGAAGAACACGTGGCAAGAGGGGAATCACGCAGGAGGAGGTGAGCCTAGGGATTGTGAGAGGCAAAGGCTATAAAATAGATTGGAGCCCCCTCATTTTGGATCATTCAGTTATGTGCATTTTGAGCTAGTCGTTTCGACTTCTGAGCACGCTGGTTGTTTAGCTAGTCTGCAACATTGTTTATTGCATTGAGTGTCTCCATTCAAAGATCTCACCGTTAGCCCCGGGGGAGTTCAAGTGCCTGCTCGGGCAAGGTATTTCCATCAGTATTTCAGCAGTAGTTTTATCAGCAGTTCAGCAGCAATTTTATAAGCGTTTTGGAGGACTGCGCAGCACTTAGAGAGGGACGCAGTTCTTTTTGGTTGTAGTGCTGGATTGGGGGTTTTGCAGGTGGATTTATGCTGGGTGATTGAGCAGGGGTCCAGCTCTTGTCTCATTGGAGGATTTTTGGCAGGGTTTCAGGCAGAGTTTAGAGAGGTTTTCTTTAGTGGCAGCGTAGGGCATTGAGAAATTGCGCAGAACCTCAAGGGGGGTGTTTTTCGAGGGTCGGCCTTTCCAGGAAAGCTTTCTGCGTTTTTCTGGGTTTCTTGAGTAGAGCCCGAATCTAGAGTTTCAGCTTTTTCCAAGTAGGGGAGCAGCCCCAAATCATCATTTGTTTCCTAGTAGTAGTAGCAGCATTGACGCAGAGAGGCCATTCTTGTCATTTCGAGAGTATTTCTTCACTTGCCTTGTGCAAGTCGAGGTGCCATCTGTCTGATCACCTCTTGTACTCATTTTACTGCTCAGTATAATAAAATGGCTTAGCATTTTCTTGCTGCATTTCTTGTGTATCTGTTTATATTTCCGGTTTACATTATTTTACGTTGTTCCACTGTTATTTTATCACTTCTGGGTTATTATATCATTTGCACATATTTGGTTGGAGTTTTTGCTGGGGTTTGAGGAATATCCCGGTTAGGAATATTACAGTGTTATCAGAGCATAGATATGGCTCAGCCTGTGGAGCTAGCAATCTATGACACCGGGGGAAAAACCCTACATTTGTTACAGAGGTAGGAGATACAGAGACACTAAACGTAGGTTGAAGAATATCTACAGAGAGGGAGACTGTGTTCCTGTGGCGAACGCAGAGCAGGAGGAACTTGTGGTAGACGTAGAACAGAGAGAGCCAGTAGTGGACGTAAAGCAGATGGTAGATGAGGACGGGAAGAGATTTGCGGACATGCTCCTTAAATTAGTGCAGGATCTGTCAAGGCAGATTGAGGTGATGGGGCAGAGATTCACGGCAGTAGAAGCTAGATAGCGTGAGAGCTCATGAGTTTTCCAGATTGGTGAGGGATCAGGCGCATCCCATCACTTGCCAGAGTAGCATGATACTGCGCAACAGGTGGCCTCACATGCCCCTACACACTCTACCATGCCCACTTTCTTAGGAGCAGACATGGGGGCCATAGCCTAGCAGGAGGCAGAGCCCGGACATATGGGCGATTATTTTGTAGAGTACCAGGCCTATGGACAGGAGTTCAGGGAAGCCCTCTCATTCAGAGATTTTGTTCAGCTCGAGCGAGATAGCAGACCTCGCGACCATCACAGAGGGTACGACATTGCCATGATGGCAACAGCCACCGTGCGGTGAGTAGATTCCACTTGCTTACGTTTGATGGCTCATCAAACAGTTCAGCAAAGTCTTCGGTGGAGAAGCTGGACATTTATTTCCAGCTTAAACAGATGTTGGAGGTAGAGGCCATCAAGGTGGCAACATTGCATTTGGATGGCAAGGCCCAGGATTGGTGGTTTCATGGGATGGTTACACTGGGGCACTCTACAGTAACAACATATGCCAAGTTTACCAGGAGACTGATGGAGCAATTTGATCGGTGAGATCCAGAGTAGCATTTCGTTGAGCTGATGAGGCTCAAACAGACAAGGAGCCCAGAGACCTACATTGCAGATTTCTTGAGGGTCTCCATGATGGTGCTAGACCTATCCACGACTTGGAGGGTCTATATGTATGTTGAGGGGTTAGCAAAGCCACTTCGGGGTTTAGTCGGATCCACTAAACCAGCCACACTCCAGGACGCTATCAGCAGGACCCGGGACTTACAGGATGTCTTACCCAGGACTCGGACACCTTACCCCCAGAGACAGAATTTTCAGTCTAAGGGGAAGGATGTGAGGATTCCTCCTCCAAAGGGGAACCCAGGACGAGTACAGCTTGACGACGATGCCAGGAGGGAGCTGAAGAAGAAACGGTTTTGCTTCACCTGTCAAGAGCCGTGGGCACCAAGACAAAGATGTGCTGCTGGCAAAGCACATTTTATTTAGGTCTTGCATTGGAGAAGAATATGACGAGGAAGATGTGGAGGCAGGAGATAGCCATGCCATACAGGGACTTTTGCCACCTCCACCACCAACAGTAGGTGGTGCATCTTTTGCACCCACCGGAGGGGCCCTTGTAGCGTTGCGAGGAGTTCCCAAGTATCTGATGCTACGCATACGAGGGACAGTACGTGGCCAGCGCGTATCAGTTTTGGTCGACAGTGGGGCAACCCACAACTTCATCGATGCATAGATGGTTGAGCGGAGAGGTATTCAGATAGAGAGCTTCGATGGGTTTTCAGTATTGGTCATTCGAGATCAGACCATGACGTGTGCTCATTATGTTCCAGAGCTTTCAGTGACGATGGGCACCTACACATTGACTGACCACTTTTTCGTGGTCGATATTCCGGACACCAAGATGATACTGGGTGTTCAGTGGCTTATTACTCTAGGGAAGGTCACGACGGATTGGAAGACCCTAGAGATGGAGTGGGATGATAAGAAGACAGGGAGGCATGAGAAGATACAGGGACAGCACACATATCCGCCTCAGACTGTGTCGGCTCATTGGATGGAGGCAGTCTTCTGGAAGGGAGACATAGAATGGGTAGTAGAGCTGTGTGCATCAAAGGCAGGAATTACAGGGCAGACGGTACATCCAGAGATCCAGTCCATCCTTGATTGGTATGCCATAGTGTTTGAAGAGATTCCACGAGGACAACCACCGGATCAGGGGTTTGAGCACACTATCGAGCTTGAGCAGGGCATCCAGGCAGTGATAACCACCCCCTATAGGCACCCCAAGGCCTATCAAGACGAGATTGAGCGGGTTGTCCAGGCGCTGTTGGCTCTTGGGCACATTAGACTGAGCACGAGTCCTTTTGCTTCTTTTGTGGTGTTGGTGAAGAAGAAGGACGGTACATTGAGGATGTGCATTGACTATAGGGCCCTGAACGAGAAGAACCTAAAGAACAGGTACCCCATACCCAAGATCAATGAGTTGATGGACGAGTTGAGGGGAGCACGATTCTTCTCAAAGATCGATTTGAGATCTAGGTACCATCAGATTCGCGTGAGGGAACAGGACATTCCCAAGACCGCCTTCAAGTGTCACTATGGGCACTTTGAGTTCTTGGTGATGTCTTTTGGGCTAACCAACGCCCCCGCTACATTTCAATCCTGCATGAATCACATGTTCCGTAGTCACCTGAGGAATTTTGTGTTGGTATTCTTTGATGACATTCTCATTTACAACAGGACTTGGGAGGAGCATCTCTGACAAATTGAGACGGTACTGCATATCTTATAGGAGCAGCAGTTCTATGCCAAACTCTCCAAGTGTGAGTTTTGGTTGACGGAGATGTTGTATCTTGGACACATCATAGGAGTGGACGGAGTGAGAGTCCACGGGGAGAAGATCAGGGCCATCAAGGAATGGCCGGAGCCGAGAAATGTGATGGAACTTCGAGGATTCATTGCATTTGTACTTACTATCGGAAGTTCGTCAAAGGTTTCTCACAGCTTGCTACACCCCTGACAGATTTGATGAGGAAGGGGGCTTTTAGTTGGTCAGATACAGCGCATCGAGCCTTTCACAGGCTCAAGGAGGTTATGAGCAGCTGCCCAGTGCTTGCGTTGCCAGATTTTACGCAGCCTTTTGTTTTGGAGTGTGATGCGTCGGGAGAGGGGATCGACGCAGTGTTGATGCAGGGAGGTCACCCTATAGCCTTTGAGAGCCGGAAGCTCCTTCCGCACGAGAGGTTGTATTCTATATACGATAAGGAGATGCTGGCCATCATGCATGCATTGGCTAAGTATCGGCAGTATCTGGTGGGTAACAGGTTCAAGGTGAGGACTGATCACAACAGCCTCAAGTTCTTTTTGGAGCAGAAGCAGCTACAGGAGAGGCAACAGAAGTGGATCAACAAGATCCAAGCATATGAATTCGACATTAAGTATGTCAAGGGTAAGAACAACGTGGTAGTAGATTCCCTTTCACGTAGACCAGCCACGTTGTCTCTTATGAGCTTGGATATAGACTGGAGGGCTCGACTCTTAGTAGAGTACT
>APFE031575538.1:10602-21185 GCA_000404065.3 Pinus taeda | reverse complement strand
TCCCTATGAAGTCCAGACCCCAATGCTGAAAAGGTGCCTCTACAATGACAGGTTGTAGGGGCAGGGCAGCAAGCTTCTGTTTCCCAGTGAATAGTTGAGAGGCTTGACAATTTCTAACGAACCTATGCACATCAGAAAAAATTGAAGGCCAATAATAACCAGCTCTCACGATTTTGTGGGCGGTAGTTCCAGCAGCATAATGACCACCACAAAATCCTGAATGAAACTCAGAGATTAATTTCTTGGACTCAACATCATCAACACACCTAAGCACTATGCCGTCAGGATTTCGCCATCCAAGGCCATCCTTCATAAGGCAGTACTTAGTTGCTTTTAATCTAAGAGCCCTTCTCTTATGAGCAACTAAATGGTTAGGACATGCAAGATTCATCAAGTAATAAACTATGTCCTTGTACCACTCATGCTCTCCTAATCTTTGCAACTCAAGTGAAGATAGATCGCTAACACAAAACAAACCAAGAGTCTTTTCATTACTTTCAGTCAAAATTTGAGCCAAACCTTGGCCTTTAACTAGCTTAGTGGGTCTGATCTCTAAATCATATTCTTGTATCTTAGTAACCCACCTAGCACGAGTCCCTAAACAATTAGTTTGAGTTAATATATCTTTGACAGCAGAATGTGGGACGAAAGTAATGATTTTAGAATAACCCACATAAGTTTTGAAGTGCTTTAGAGACTTGACCAAGGCATAAGCATGCTTTTCCATGGTATTGTACTTCAATTCAGAATTTTGAAGTGTTCTACTCATGAAAGCAATGGGCTGCTCGTGACCATCCTTATTCTTTTGAAGCAGGACACCAGCAACGGTATCTTCGGAAGCGAAAGAAAAAATCATGAAATCCTTAGAATATTCGGGACTAACTAGGATAGGAGCTCTTGCAATAGCACATTTGATTTCTTGAAAAGCCTTTTTGCCGTCTTCTTGCCAAACAAACTTTGCATCTTTCTTAAGAAGACTTTGAATAGGCTTAGCTATTTCTGCGTAATTTGGAATAAATCTTCTAATGAAATTTGTCTTTCCAAGGAAAGACTGAACGGATTTAAGATTATGAGGGAGAGGAATCTTTTGGATTGCTTCAGTTCTTTCATGATCAATCTTGATTCCGTCTTTAGAAATGATATGACCTAGTAATTTCCCTTCAGTTACTCCAAAAACAGACTTAGCTGGATTCAAAGAAATCCCATATTCTCTACATCTATCGAAAACTTGCCTAAGATGATTTACATGACTGATACCATATTTAGAGAAAACAGTAAGATCATCTTGATAAATCTCAATAAATTTCCCGATTAATCCCTTGAAGGCATAATCCATTGCCCTTTGGAAAGTAGCCCCAGCGTTTGTTAATCCAAACGGCATTCTGATGTATTCAAAGGTACCCCATGGTGTGGTGAATGTGGTTTTCTGACGATCTTCCTTTTTAACCCATACCTGATTGTACTCGGAAAAACCATCTAGCAACGACATCATTCTAGAACCGGTTACTCTTTGCAACAAAGTTTCCATGTTTGGCAAAGGGTAATTGTCCTTCTTGCATGCTAGATTGAGGTTTCGGAAATCGACACAAAGCCTTATCGTACCATTCTTTTTCCTAACGATCACCAAATTTGAACACCATGTCGAATGCCTTGTTTGAGCGATAATTCCTGCTGCAAGCATTTTCGCAAGCTCTTTCTAAACTAAAGGGGCCAATTTAGGATTAATTTGCCTAAGTTTCTGGCGAAAGGGTTTAGCATTTTCATCTTTTAAGGGGATAGTATGTTCCATGACATCTTCCCTATAGCCCTTTAATTCATCATAAGAAAAGGCTAAAACATCTCGATATTCGCGAAGTAAATTAGTTATCTTTTTCCTTTCCTCCACACTAGTACCTTTACCGATTTTAACAATTTTTGGGTTTTCAGAGGTACCAATGTTTACTTCGAGATATTTGCCTGGGTCCATCTTATTTTCTTCTTTCAGCTTCGTGGCATCACGTCGATCAAAATGTTGCTCTAAGGCAACCACATTCCTAGGAGTAGGATTTATGATATGCTCATGATTTAAAGATCCATCCTCCTCAAGATTTATCCGGAAATCCTCAAACTCATCCAAACTATTAAGAAAACGAATGACTTGCTTTTCATCATTGAAGACCTGCCAATGCTCTGAGTTATCTGGAACAGATGGTCTAAATATTGCTTCCATTTTGATCTTATCTTTAATTAGCTCATCAGATAACTGGAAAGTAGTAGCAGCTACAGCAAGCTCATCTGCCAAACTATTTTGCTCTCTCGGAATTGCTTCGAGGTCAAAGGCATCAAAGTGCTCCATTGTATCCCACACAGCATTTCGATAATTCCTTAGTCTTTGATTTTTGCATGTAAATTTTGTTTTTAAGCTGCATGATAACTAGATCAGAATCCCCCTTAATGCTAAGCAACTTAATCTTCAAAGGTTTTGCCAATTCAAGACCCAACAATATAGCCTCATATTTAGCGACATAGTTGATTGCTTCAAATTCTAATCGATAGGCAAACTTGAAAATGTGATCAAGTGGAGATTTAAGCACTATTCCAACGCCTTTACCATGCCTAGATGCTGCACCATCGAAGTACATATACCAAACTTTATCCTTGAGATCCTTAATCTTATCATCGGGAGGAATTATGAAGTTAGACATGATGGCATAGTTCCCAATGTCAGATTGCTCTTTGATTATCTTGTTGTGAGGCCTCTTAGGATCCTCGACATGAAATTTTCTTTCGGGCTCTCTATTTAGTCTTACAAAACCATCACCCCTAGGAGAAGGAATCATAGCATATGACCAATTCATTTGGATGCTTCCTCCTAGATCAGAGGCCCACTTTCTGGATAACAGCATACCCCAGGCATCAGGCACATCCACAACAACAATATCCATGACAACCATGATGTCTGGGTAAACTGATAGATGAACTTGCAAATCTTTGATTAAACCATGCACTTCGATTTTCTTAGAATCCATGGCGCATATGTTATAGTAGGGTCTAGAAACTCTTAAGTTAAGCTGTTCCATGACCCTTTTAGTCATTACACAAGCTGACGCACTAGAATCCAACATGCAATTATTCAATTTATATCCATTAACTAACAAGGTGATAAAGAAAGGTTGATGATCTTTGTTATCAGCATCTAAGCTTTGCAAATATATGGGAGCATCATGATAGTCAACTTCCCAAGTCTTCTGTTGAGAAGTATTTACTTGAGGAGCTTGAATAGCTTTTAGTAACTTGTCTCTTTGGGAAGGGATTTTAGCAATCTCGGAGACAGGAACCCAGATTTTTGCATTGTTAAGCCAACTTCCCAAATCGACATCTAATCCATAGTTTACACCAGGGTAAAAAGTTCGAGGGGGAACTTGATTCCCACCTTGATCTTTATCCCTTCTCTGATAGGTCAAACCCTTATCTCTAGCAATTTCCAGGATTTGCTCAGGAGAAGGTTTTTCACCATATAACCTAGCCAAAATGTCATCTTCATTTTCAAGGTTATTTATACTAAAAGCTGATGAAGGATTCATAACATCACGACTATTTTCCTTGACCTCTATCCAATCATTCATAGACAAAGGAAACTTGCTACCTACCACATTTATTTGATCACCCGTTCCAAACATCCTGTTATCTAAGATTCTTCTAACGATAAGGCAAGTGGCTTCTTCATGAAGAGCATCACAAACCCGACAATAAGGAGGAGCATTATCAACCAAATTAGTTAGCAGATTAGGAGGTCTCTGCTCACTAGATTGACCCTTCCTTTGCCAATTGTTATTTCTATTATTATTATTTCGAGGTTGAAAATTCTGCGTTTGCGCTCTTTCCATTTGGATCAACCTATTCTGCAATGTGGTTATCTCCTTATTATGATTAATTTCCATGGTTTCAATCTTTTGAAGCAATTTGAGAACAAGTTCGCTTTCAGGTTCTTGAACAGCTTTTCCTTTAGGTTCTTTTAGTTTCGTAGCAGCCCTGTCGAAACTTGGGATCTCAGACTTTCCAGACGCTGCCTTGTCCTTTTCAAGTTCTATAGCTAAGGCTTGGCAATCCCTATAATCATTAAGTCTAGCACGCCTTAACTCATAAGATGGCTCAGGACTAAAGGCATCAATGTAAAAATCTTGAAGAGATTTGTCAGTAGGTTTATAATCTTGAGGTAATTCTTTAATAATGTCATTAAACCTTTTATTAAATTCTTCAGCAGTTTCGTTTTTTCTCTTTTTAATTATGCTGATAGCTTTCACAAGGTGTCTTCCCTCTCGCTTATCCCCATACTTTTCTTTAAAGGCATTACCAATCGATTGTAAGGAGTCAAATGAATTTTGAGGCTTTTCCATAAACCAATCTAGAGCATCACCCTCCAAAATTAGAACAAAAAGGGTCATTTTAACATCTTCATGATTAAAATCAGCGGCCCTTGCATATTTCCCCAACCATGAACTAAAAGCTTTCAGATGCAAATTGGCACTGATTGCGTTATCTCCCTGGAAGATAGGCAATTTATCCATTCCATGTTTTGGAATATCATTGGGATAACCCGAAATATTAGCAAAGTTACATGGGGAGAATATGTCCATGATGTCGTGCTCAATTGGACGAGTAAAAAGTAGATGGATATCAGAAAGGGCTTCTTGTCCGAGATTAACAGGAAGTGTACGAGAAGAAAGTTTGTGTAATCGTACTCTGAGTTCCCTTTCAGGATCAGGAGCAGGATTGCACAGACTACTTGGATGTCTTCTAGTATACACCCTTGAAGATAATATATGAAGTGGAGTCGCCACCCGGACAGGAAGTGAAACACGGAAAAACTCGAAAGGAAAGGACCAAGGATAGAAAAAACTCTATCCCCGGCAGCGGTGCCAAAAAATGTTGTCGCATGGATCGTCACGACAACGCTCAGATCAGGGGCTGTCACTCTGATCCCTGATCTCTCCGTTTAAGCCTGCCTCCCGCGGCTAAGGGGGGTAGACCCTGTAGGAAAGTGGAAGACCAACTGTGAACCAGTTGGTTTGGGAGACACGAAAGGACAAAAGCACTTAATAGATTTTATTGAGTTAACAAACCAGTGCCTTATGAGCTTGATGTTTAAAAGATTACTTACTAGATGTTGTCGAAATATAAACCACGTATAGCAATCATTTATCATCAAATAACTTGGACAATGCAAGATATCCAGTAAAATCACAGTGCTTTAACGATGATCTAGCATTTTTTGAAACTTCGAAAAATAAAGCTTGACATATAACCATGTAAATTTAACCAGATATTACATTCATGATCTTTCAAGCATGCCAAATCACGTAAAAGATGATAAACATTAGTCAAAACTTTTAGCCTCGGCAAGAAAAATAGAACGTGATAAAATTCCCAAGCTAAGACTTCAACTGGCAAAATATTTCCACGATATTTTTTATGCTTTTCAGATAAAATAAAATTCTAAAGCTAAAAATCTAAACTAAAACAAAATTTAAAAAATTTAATCTAAAGACAAATAAAAAGAAATTTTTATTGTCTTTTTTTTATATTTTTTTTTTATGATTTTTTTTTAAATTTTCAAACCAAAAAAGGAAATGAAAATCTAATTAAATTTTAAACTAAAACTTTAAACTAAACAAAACAAACTAAAGATTAAAACCCTAACCCTAAGACTAAAGGAGATTTTTTTTAATTTTTTTTTTTTTATGAATTTTTATTTTATTTAAAATCAAACTAAAAAAATTATTAAAAATAATATTAAACCTAAACGATCTAAACATAACATATATATATATATATATTAAACAAAATAAAACTAAACCTAAAAACATAACCAAACTAAACGAAATCTAAGCTAAAATAAAAAAAATAAAAAAAAACGATTTTGATTTACGCTAACACCTATACAAAAAAATAAAATGAAACGGATAATTGACGTGAGGAAAAAAACTACCGCTTCGACGCTGAGACTTATGTTGAACCGTAACTGTGCGTTTGCAGGTGGGAGGACGCAGCACGGAGGTTGCACAATTGGTGGCTCAACGAGCAGCAACATGCAGGTAAAGTTACAGCTTTTACAGGTGCGTGGATAGCCGTGGGTGAAGGCTGAGTTAATTTGCAGGTGAAGACGCAGGCTTGACGAATAACAACGCAAAAGGATTGGGAACACAACTTTGCAGCAGCAGAGGAGGAAGGAGCGTTAGCAGTTTAGGAACAATGCAATTGAGTGGAGATGGAATGTTTTCTATAGGTGTTTGCAGGTGAGAGCGCAGAAAAGTGGGATGAAGGCGAAGGGAAACAATATGGTTCAATCTTGCAAACGCAGCAACCACCAAATAAATTACCTGGCTCGTAAGAAAAAGGGATGATCTCTTACAGTTCAATAGCAGATTCTGAAGGTGTATTGAAGGATTTGCTGAATGCAGCTACTGCTTGTAGATATGGCAGCGTACAGGATGCCTTGAAAATTTATGGGAGCCTATTGCAGACCCAGAGCAACACATAAAAATTTCAAAACAAAAATTCCGCAGATAATGAAAACCCCAAGCAGTGGACACAATGAAAAATCGCTGCCAAATAAAACCCCTGGATTGCAGATTATAATTTGGATAAACCTTCAAAAATTGCCAGGGAAACCCTACAAACTGGCAATGGAAACACAAGAATCCAAAAAATATATTCAAATATTGAAGCTAAAATCCTGCAAACTGGATCAAAATTTCAAAATTATAGCTCTACAGCAGCTAGATTTATCAATTACCATCAATAATATTTTTAGAACTTTAGATTTACTATGAAAAGACTTGGGAAATCTCTCATGCAAATCATAAAACAAACTAAATGATTAACCCAAGATCAAAACTAGCTGGGCTCTGCAAGAAATGCTTGCGGGAGTTGGCTGGTTCAGCCGAGAACTTCCCCAAACGCCCGCTGATCTTCTTCAGTAAGGGTTTCCTGCACAGCTCACTTCAACCATCAATAAAGAGAGAAAAAATAGTACTAAATCTCAAATGCAATAGAGATACCTGCCATTACTTCAGAAACCCTAATACCATTCAAACCCTAGCAAGTGAACAAGATACCTATGCTCAACAATACTCTTCATTAAGCTGTTATTAATGGCTGAAAATTAAAATATGCAGAAAATAAAATAGCTCACAACACTTCCAGAGAGTAACACCAGCAAGATTTCGACCCCAAAGTCTTTCTTTATTAGCACCAGAAAAGTTTACAAGAGAGCTTCTTCAGCACAAAACTCATAGATCGAATGATCTCAAATGACCCCTAGCACCCTATTTAAAGGAAAAAACTCCCAACAGCTAGTTTGAGTGATCCACGTCAAAATGATCTCGACCGTCGATGAGGATCAAGATATCTCTTAATCTCATCCGTCGAATTTTTATGCATTAAAAAATTGAAATTCTCAAAATATTATTATTTTATTTATTTTTAAGTTTTTATTCTATTTTATTATTTTATTTTGTTTTTATTTTTTAATTTTTAATTTTTTAATTTATTTATTTTTTTTTATTATGGATCCTCAAACTCAGCCTTTGGAAAAATTTCCCTGGTACCTAGGACTTAAGACCCATGTGGGGATTAAAACATTTCTTAACCCTCCAGACACTTTACATCATGACTTTTAGAATTTTACATCTCAAGGGGGAAAAGCCCTTCGACATAGACCCTCATAGACCACCCAATTCTGCGACCAAACATAATCCTGCAGATTAACACACTATGATTCTCCTAAGACTCTAATGAAAAAATTCATTCCGGCTTTGGGGTCAGGTTGAAGGAAAACTCTGCCGATCATGGATCGGTGAGACGAAAAACCTTCCGGAACGTAGATTATCACTAGAAAATTAGGTCCACCTAAGCAATTTACATACATGACTCAACTCTGCTAAGATTATTTACAATTCAAAATGCAGACTGGGTTTACAACTTAATATGATCAAGTGAATGATGACTGTCGAATGGCACGGACATGTCGATCAAGCGCTATCCCTTTTGCGAAGAAAAGGGAGTGTACTGCTATGGGTAGTTGACACGCAGCGGTCAACAGGCATCTTAAGAACATCTCTTAACATTGATCCTTGGCATATCTTAAATGGTCTCAAGAAGTCATTATTGAAATAGATATTTGTCCTAAGCATCTCGTGGATTGATCTATTGTGTAACATTGGTACTTGTATCATTAAGCACGTGTCTTGTTTTAAGATTGTCTTTCAATTCATTATTAAGTACTCTTGCTATAAGGTAATTAACATCAAGTACTTAAGGAGCTAAACAATCTTAACTCAAGATCTACCCATTTCATTTGCATAAGCATCCCAGGCTTAGCTTGAACTAATAATTTACCTCCAAGCATAAGCTTGGTTGATAGACCTCTAGGGCCACCCCTTTTCATCTAGCTTGAGGGATTCAACACCTTTCTAGTGGTTAACACAGTGACCTTGCAGTTTTCAGAGCCACAGTCTCTCTAGCACCGAAGGCACTGGGTGGTTGGAACACATGGGGAGGTATCGTTAATCAATCCTCTACTTGAGTCCCATTAGCTTCCATCTCACAACCTACTTTTAAGACTGGTCTCAAAACAGTTAAGAGGGAGGTTCCATTTAGACTAGGCATATAATCTAAAAGTAACCAATATCTTCGCATTACACCTAGATCTTAGGATTTTCATAGCATTAGGTTAGTTAATAATTTATGCAACAATTGTCCATCCAGTTACTTGGTATTAATTTGTAATAAGCAATCATTTTGACTTCGTAAGGCATTGGTCTCATTCCTAAATCTAATTAAATCCATAAGTCTTGCTAAATTTAGCCAAGTAGCTAGGCCACTCAATGGTGTCTCTCGGATGACTTGGTTCCCAACTTGTCTTTTATCATCTCATTTCCATAGGGACTACCCCCCATAGCCTGTTGTTGGGAGACAACTAGAACGAAATGGGAAAAGACCAGAGTGATAGACCCCACCCTGAGCCGTTTTCACAATGCCGGTACAATCTGAGCTACAACAGGGACTTACTAGTAGAAGTGTGGATTTCTTTGTTATAAGAGTGTTGTATATATACTAGATTATTGTTCCAAGTCTTTGAATGCTTCTGATTGTAACCCGTCGAAAGTTGCACCAAAGTCTTGTTGACTACTTCTATTTGTCAATCTATCTATGGATGGAATGTTGTAGACACAAGAAGATGAAAATCTTGTGTCCATGTCTGAAATGATGCTTTTTGGCATCCCAAAGTGCACCTAGCCTTGTCCACAGAACAAATTTGTTGCTTCTTTCTCACTGATGGTCTTTTACAGGTTATCAAAACACACATCCTGCTGAACCTTTCAACTACCATGAACAGGTAGTTATGTCCCTTCCTAGTTGTTGGTAAACCTCCCACAAATTTCATGGAGTGCTTTACCAAGGATGAGTAGGTACAGGAAATGGATGATATAGAATGATATAGACCTTGTTTTGTGTTACTAGGCTTGTTGGTACAACAAAACATGCATCCTCTTATGAACCTAGCTATCTTTTCTTGCATTTTGATCCAATACACATACCTCTACATTTGGCCATTGTTTTCCTTACACCAAAGTGCCCTACAACCTTTAAGGTGTGAGCCACTTTAATCAGCTACAGTCACTCACCTTTAAGAGCACATAACTTATCTAGTGTTAGGATATTCCGACACATAGGAAATAGTTAAGTTCAACTTGGTCTAGTATAGAGTTAGGTAAAGTGTGTTTCTTTACCGTTGTACATTTTGTAACTTACAATCCGACGGTCACGATATGTAGTGATCCGACGTGTCATTCTCTCCTCGGTATTACCGACACTTGATCCGTGGCTTGACACCCGATTGGTCCATGAATTCTATTTAAAGCGCATGGAGGGTCATTTGTAGGTTAACCGTGCATGAGAGAAGCTTATGTAAATTTTCATTCTTTTATTAATAAATTGCCTGTAGTAGCCACGTTGTCGCAGGCCGTGGACTGTTTCCCTCTCTGAGGGTTTTAACCACGTCAAAATACTGGTGTATTGATCTGTGATCTGTTTGTGAGCGGTGTCCTTTTGGTGTTCTGTCTGAGGAACTTACCCTGTAAATTCCTACATGGTATCAGAGCTATTTGAGGGCCGCGTCCATTGTTGATCCAAATCTGAAGCCCGTAGAACTGCATGTGACTGCCATCTCATAGATCTGATGTTTCTAACTACTTTCAGGCCAAGAGGACTGCTCTGTTGTGTTGGGAGCATCTGTTCCAGTGAGGAACCCCTTTCGTTTCACGCGAAAAGGTTTCCGATAGCCCTAGTTGCGTCATTTTTTAGATCTGGAGGTATACAGTGTTTATTTGCAGTTTACTGTTATTTTCTCTCTGTTTATTTCGGTTTTGGTTTATTTAACTATTTTTTTACCGGATCTATACCTTTCATTTATGTGTATGCTCTTTTCCCTGCGACTCTACGTGATCTGGGCAAATCAGAAACAGAAAGGAAGAATTTCTCTCATGCGTATGCTCTTTTCCCTGCACCTTAGTGTGATCTCGGAAAATCAGAAACATTGA
>APFE031575535.1:0-14676 GCA_000404065.3 Pinus taeda | reverse complement strand
TCTTCATCACTATTTGAAAGTCCATCACTATCTTCATGAGTATAATAGCTCTTTTTACTTACATTTTGTTTTCTGTTCCATCTAACTAGTTCCTTACCTTTATTTTTATGAGGACACTTGGTAGCATAGTGATTGACTCTTCCACAAGCAAAGAATTTGAAAGGTAGCTTACCTCTGAATCTACCAGTTCCCCGTTGAAGGTTTTTGACAAAATTTGATTCTTCCTCTTCTTCTGACATATGTCCTGACTCATTGTGATCTCCTTTTCCCGAGGCTTTGAATGCAGCTTCTCTCCTATCTGATGGTCCACCTTTTCTCATTTCGTAAGCAGTTAGGATTTCATGCAACTGTGACATGGTAATGCTCTGCAGATTCTGATTTTCTTCTATGGCAGAAACTTTTGAATCAAACATAGGAGACAAAGATCTTAGAGCTTTTTCAACCAAAACAACTTCTTTTATTTCTTCACCCAAGTTTTTCATACAATTAACAATCTCATCTATATGTAGGAAATAGTTAGCCACACTTTCATCATTGTACATTCTGAGATTTTCATATTGAATTCTGAGAGTTTGTAGTTTAGCTCATTTTACCTAATCATCTCCTTCATAGCTCAGAATGATCTTGTCCCATATTTCTTTTGCAGTTTTGAGCTGCATAACCTTGACGAATTCTGATTGAGATAGACTTCCTAGTAAAGTATTGATAGCCTTGGCATTTGTTTCATATTGCTTTTTACCAGTCGTATCTGTAGGATATGATGATGGAAATGTGTATCCTATTTCTATGATATCCTAGACTTCTATACCAAGATATTGAAGATAGGCTGTGATTCTTACCTTCCAATAGACGAAGTTGCTCCCATAAAAAATTGGTGGCCTGATCGATGCCTCCTTTTCGTAGTTTCTCATGATGATAGATCTTCCTTCAAGCAATAAAGCTTCTTCTGAAGGACCGACTCCAATACCAATTATTGGAAATAATACTCAGAGGGGGGGTGAATCAGTATTATCAGGTCAATTATTTTTCAATTCATACACAAATTTGTGTACGCTACTTAGGTTAGTGAAACCAGTGTATATACACCACTTCAGTTAAGGAAACTAGCATATAACTTATAATTTAATTATTCTTCAGATTCTGATGTCAGAACCATATAAACATTAACCAGGAACAGAAAAATAATGCAGACAGTCACACACAACACAAGATATAAGGTAGAAACCCAATGTGGGTGAAAACCACCTGCTGCAATTTGTCTCTATATTCTTTCAATTAGACACTTCTTTTTACAATGATTCTGTATTGGTGTAGTCTTATACTAGTAGGCAGGCTACAACCTTCTCTCATTCTCCAGCTTCTCCTAGAAGGGAGCTACAACCCCCTTAGCTCTTGTACTAGCTAAGGTACTCGTACGTAGGTGCTGACCTACAAAAGGCTACAACCTTCTCTTTTCTTCCAGGGACCACATTTCATAAATTTTCAGACTATATCCATGAATATCATCAATCAAACATCAAGTGTATCTGCATCAATCAATCTCCTTTGTACAAACCAAAATAGAATCAACCAAACACTTCTCAGAATGTTGTAACCAGAAAACAGTAATAGTAACCAGACACCAATTCTAAACCCAGAACACTGCAGCAATAAACAGAAGCAACTAAAGCATATTTCATGAGATGTACGGTACCTCAAAATGAGAAACTTGCGTACATACGTGTCTGTCTCAAGACTAACCAGCGTATACGCTGTTTTTTCTTGCTGAACCTACGTGTATACGCGCCTCTGATGTTCCGAACCTGCGTACAGATCTATAAAAGATAATTTGCCACTTTTCACTTAATCAGACATCAGTTATACCCATATTATCATATTTATAGATATAATCATGCGCCAATTATAACAGATCAAGAATCACACAATGATACTAGTATTCAGGCCTTAATATCTTGATCCATCAATAGAACTTATCCATCTTTTAGCGCTTAGGTTCCTCCTTGGTTTAGGTCTAGCAACGCAACATAAACCAATTACAAGTTTCCAGCTCTTTCTCCTCTTAAGATATTCAACACTTTTTGGTCGATACCCTTGCCAAATGATCTCCTTCCCTTTTTATAGTCTTAGGCCTTACTCAAACCATGGTCCAAAACCATTGAGAACCAATACTTGGGTTCAACACTTTGGATGTAATACCAAGGACCAAAACCATAGGTTCAAATATGTCGGACCAAATACCATGGACCAAACATAAATTTTCCCACATGTACATGCTTTTCTTTGCATGAAAGTGCATGCATACGTATACGCGCCTTTTTATCGGTGATCCCATGTGTATACGCGACTTTACTAAGAGGAACCTATGTATACCTTATTTTCTTCCATTTTGAGTTCCTGAGCTGTGATCTGCCATTTGAGTGAGTTTCTATCAAGGACAACACCTATGGCATAGTGCCAAACCTGTGTCATAATGCCAACAGGATCTCAAACTTGTATCTGGTGGGACTGGGGATGGTTATGCAAATAACATACTAGTTGAGTTGCCAGGAAGCAATTACCGAATATAAGTTCTGTGAAAGCCACTGGTTCATTGTGTCCATTCAAGGGAGTAAGAGTATGTTTCATGATTTCACTGAATTCACTTAGATCTTATTGTTTCTGCCCTTGTGCAACCATAAATGTGACCAGTCTGTAGCAAAATACCCTTGTATCTTGTTGGACTAATCTCTTCTCAACAATGCTCCATATGCTTCCAGAATGTCCACAATCACTATGTTGATACATTGGTGGACTCACTCATTGGATGATAAATAGATGATCACATCTAGGATTTCACCAACTGTGTGGACAAGAGTCATGTCCAGTTAAATTATTTGTTCATATGTTTTGTCCCATTTTGCATTGATTTTCTTGGTGAAAATTAATGGCATAACATTTAGCAATGCACCAAAATCAACCAAGAAATTGTGTACATTGAAATTGAAGATTTCAAAATTTAACAAAAAAGGAGGGCAACGTGTATTTGCATCCATTATTAAAACATTAAGTATAGATTTGAGGGAACCAAAGGACATACAATATCCCTTGTCTGAAGAAGCATCATTACCTATGGTGGAATTCCCAAGTTCACGTAAGAGGATGTCCCGTTGGCTCGTGATTTTTGTTAGTTCGAACATTGAGATATTCACACGAGCCTTCTTCATGTCTTAAATTATATTGTAATCCAAAGTGGGACAATTTTCCAAAGTGTCTGGGTGTGTGACTTTGTTTGTGACTTCTAGAATGTTGGTATTACTCTTACTACTTACCAAAGCACTTTTCGTTGTAGCTTTGTTCCCAGACTTGATCTGAGTGATATGCGTTGAGCTTAGTGCCTGGACCTTAGCTTCTTAGATTGTACCAGTTGATCGGCTTTTATATCGAACCATCACTCAAAGTTTATTTGTCGGTCATACTATTTTGGGTTGTGAGTATGAAATTGAACATGTTTATTGTGTGCCCTACACTTGGAGTCTCTTCGGTTGCATCAACTTCTTGCTTTTCTTCTATAGGCTAAGTCTGTTGATCAACCATTACCACATCAACAAGATGCGTAGTAAGAATGCTCATGGCATGATTCCATTGTGGGCATGTTTTTCTCGGAATGATGTGCTCGATGATACGAATAATATTTTTTTATGCCCATGCTTTCAATATTCAATACAATGTTTGAGCTTTGCGCAGACTTAGCTGGTTGGTTGTTGGTATTTCTGGAATTTGTGGTCCCTCTGAACTAGTTAAAATTAGGAGGATTTCTACTCATGATCGTCTCACTTGACCTTTGTTTCAGCTCCGCCAACTCATTTGATAGAGTCTTGATAGTACAGGTCAAGCTCTCAAGGTCAATATTTTCTTTCTCTTCGGCCTTGCTCATGGAGGCCTAAGAAAATTTACCCATGTCTTTGGAGTCTTTGGCTGGTTCGTTATCTACAATGACTCCAATTGCGCAAAAGTCCTTTTCAACCACGATTGCCTCTTCATAATTTTCTGTCAAAGTTTGTTTCACAGTTATCTTTACAAACTGCACAATATTTGTTGGAAAGGCGGAAGTGTAATAATAAATGGTGATGGAATCATGAGGTTTAGTGTTTGTTGGTAACTTATTCACTTTTTCCATTTTCTCCATCTTGAGACTCTTGGTCACTTTCAACAACGTGGCAGGGGCCTTGTCAACAACAAATTTATGAGGGAAAATTTTCTTAAACCCCCTTTAGTTCTGGATGGAATTTAGAGGAAGACTATGATACCACACAATTGCTCTACCATCTAAGGTACACGGAAATAGTCTACATGCAACATCATCATAGCATACCTCAAGTGTTTGCAGATGTAAGTAGAAGTTGTCTAAATGATCCTCTACCTTTACTATTTTTTCAAGGTCTTAGTTTGTTAGGAGCTTTTGTGGATGCCTTGGCATCTTGTGTAACTCATCCAGTAGTGCAAGTGGGCCCTGAGACATCCAATCCAAATCTTGGTCTGCCATGTCCTATTCATTGTCTTCCCCTTCTTCTTTAGAATTTGATTGGTCTTCTTCTTCTTCTCTACCCAACCTGTGGAAGGTATCATTTGAGAGCACTACGTTATCACCATCACCACCATTGAAGGTTGGAGGTTTTTCTAGTTTTCTGTGTTTTCTTCATATTTTGCTAACTCTTCAAGGATGACGAGAACCAACTCTTCAACTATTGAGACAACTATCCTAGTAGGGGTGGTTCGGTACTTCTTCAAAAAATATGGAAGAGTTTCTATTCTAGGTATCAATCTAGTAGCTCTCGCAAACTTTCGAGTGATGGGGCAGATGGCCCTGAGTTGTTTGTATGTGAGTTTGTAAGGTTTTGTAGTATCAAGCTAAGAAGAATTACCAACTTCAGAAATGCATGAAGGGGAGTTACTAGGAATGTTAATGCCTTGACCAAAGGAAGTCAGATTGGGGTTGGTGGGGTTATCAACTATAAAATTATGGCTTCCCTCCTTCTAGCACTATAAATGTTGATGGTGATGGTCCCGCCAACATTCATGAGATCTCCTCGACATGAAGTCCCACTTAGACCTCACACTTTTGTGTAGGAGTCCCATCCAGTATAAAGGCATGATTGTTGAATCCTTAAGGATTTTCCTTGGCTCTAACTGTCAACAAGAGAGAGGGATGTAATGGTTCCTTCGAAAAGTAAGACGTGTATGGTGAATGTTCAGTTATAAATGTGTCAAGGTTCTTTTGCTGTGAAGAGGGGAGAAAAGTGATCCTCTAAGAGAAAGGTAATAGTACCACCCAAGAACAGACACACATGAATCGAAAGGATCCATCTAACATCCAACAGAATAGTCTAAAGAGGATGCAATAGTCATTACAACCAACAAATGAAGAAAAATCTGCCTAATATCCTATGGAATAGTACACAAGGATGAGACAATGATAGAAAACATTACAAGACATTCTCAATAACGTAAGTACTAAAACAAAAGAAATAGTTCAACTATCTTAACGCATGCGAAAGCAAACATGAAATACAGACATCTGTAGAATAGTCTTACAAACATTCATAATCCATGCATGAAGAATGTGTTGGCCTTGAAGGCTTATGTTATAAAGTAGAAATTCCAAGACAAATGTTTACAATGTATATCACTAGCTCTAGTAGTGGAGCATTGGAGCCACTCCTTGCTCCCCAAAGAACTAGCTTATCTCTCTAATGCTTTATGGGAAGAGCCATGGTGAAAATTCCTTTGCCCATATAATAAGGGATTATATATAACCAAGGGGTGATGCTTCCCCTTCCTTGTGACTCTTTGAATACCCTCATGATTGTTTGACTTCCTATGGCTTTTCAACTTTACATGACTCTTCATATTCCACACATGTCCTTTGGACTTTCACTTTACAAAACATTTCTGAAACATATGTTTCATCAGTAGCCACAAGGTGTGGCATGTAATTACTCATGACATGACATTTTCGACATGGACTACTTGACGATGTGGCAATGTCAAGCCACTACTGTTGTTGATTGCTGAATGTCTTCTTGAGAATGATCTTTTTTCACCTCCATATGAATTGGTGATAAGGAATCATCAATGATCTTGAGTCTTGAGTTACGATCGCAAACTAATGTCCCTTTTTCTTTTATTGGTTGATTATCTTGTGTATTCAACTACAAGTGTGTCTTTCAAAAATAGTCCCTCCTTCATCTCCTTCTTCATCATCTTGCCATGGTGTGATAGAGTACATGCATCTACAATTCACTTATGACAAGAGGACATAAGTTTGAAAACCCCCTAGTCTAAGATACTGCATTTTGATCTATTAGCTGAGTCAAAACCAAGTGATAGTTTGGGAGGGAGGGCTTAGTGACTATGTAGTGTGTAGTTCCAGTAGCCAAGGGTGACACTTGAGCTCTGAGACTACGTAGTGCACAATTTAGACAGGATTGAGGAAACGAAACTACATAGTTTTGAGAGCCAGTGGAACAAGCTGAGGGGATGAAAACTGGGAGGACACACTATGCATTTATGGGAGGAAAGGAGGCAGTGATTTTACAGTGCGTAGTGAAGGACGAGATAGGAGGAATCATTACGCAATCCTAAAGGTCAAGGCTAGAGCTTGAGCATAGAAACTACACAGTGCAACATTCTTGGGAGGTAGGAACTACACATTACGTAGTGAAAAGGGGCAAGGTCATAGCTAGAGGACTAGAATTGCACAATGCATAATTTAGGGAGGTTAGGTGAAGCCATGTTTCTTATTCAGGAAGCCTTCTCAGAAATGGCTAAGTGTGAGACTAGTTAGATTGATGTGAACAGTGATAATAAATTAACTGTGATCTCACACTTAGAATACTTTATGACACAAAAAATATATCACCCAAGGCACATGAACAATGCATTTCCCTTTGTGTGACCACTTTATGACCATTTATGAGAAGTGCGACACTCATGATAAACTTTGGGATGACCATGATGACACTTGTGCGACAATGCTCAAAACTTTGTGAATGAGTGCAACAAATGCTTACATAGTTAGACCAACTCATATACACAAAGATAGACCCTTGAAACTATCAGAACAGGCTTCTACACATTGTGTGATAATCAATCATGCTAAAAGATGACAATTAACCCAACTTGCAAAGGGGAGAAAAATACTTCAAGAAAGCTCATGAAATGAGTTTTGGTGTTTGTGACGGTAGTATGCAAGATCAAGGAAGGCTTTGAAATTGAGTGTAAGCCAAAATTTTGTAGGGTGTTGTAGCAACTACAACAAGTTTGTAATGCTCAAGACCCATAGTGTGGGTGCGAGTGATATCACCTTCTTCCTCCTCTTTTAATCGATTTCTTGAGGGATCTAAGTATCTCCAAGTTGGATCATATTGAAAATATGCCTTATATATTTATTTGGAGGTAGGGTTGGAAATATACTTCTGATCTTGACATCTCGAAGATATATATGGAGTCATGGAACAACTACTTGCGAGATTTACATTGTGGACATGTTAGAATTACTACTAGGCAGGTTGAATTAGTGCGGAATGTGTCTCTTATTAGTATATATACTCCAATGGTGGGTTATGTTTATATTAACTTTGAAAATTATCCTGTTGCTCCGAGGTGATGGTGGAAAACTACCTGGAAATCTTATTTTCCACCCAAAGCAAAAATCTTAATGTGGTTTTTAATGAGTTTGTGGAAAACCTGTGAGTCGTTTTAAGAAACCAACGTTTCGGACTGACTTGGTGAGTCCATCATCAATCTCATTGCCCTGATGATGGACTCACCAAGTCAGTCCGAAACGTTGGTTTCTTAAAATGACTCACAGGTTTTCCACAAACTCATTAAAAATCAAGCAACCTGTATGGACTCCCTCTTCAATCTTAATGTGGTGCATCATAAATAACAAAATCTCGACCTGGGACATTTTGTGAAAATGATTTACACATGGCTTTTGCAGGTGTTCCCTTTGTTAAGCCAAAGATGAATCAATCTCTCATCTCTTTCTATCTTGTCCCTTCGATCAACAAATTTGGTCTCACTATAGATGTGTTAAGGATCATATTGGTCTTTTGTCCAATGAATTTGTTGAATATGCTTAGCGACAATGGTTTTACTTTCAATCTTCTCACATTTTCAAATCCTTTCCTTTGATTACTTCATGGGGGATACAGATTTCCTATAATCACTCCATATTTATAGATGAAGCCTCCTCTCAAAGGTTTATTGCGGTTGAGGTAATGACTATTCTTATTCATTACCCTTAGGAAAAAATGTTTGTAGAGTGAAGGCTATTGAAGTTGAACATCTAGATCAATCGATTATGTGGGATTACTTTGATGGGGCTTTGGACAAATATAGGGAAAATAGTGGCGGCAATTTTATTTTTCACATTTATGACACACTCCCCTTTCATGTTTCCACGGGACTCGATTTGGGATCAAACAACTCAATGAAACTCTTGTATCCTAGAAATATTATTTCTTTTGCTATAGAATAGGGGGTTGCAAATATTTAGCTATTTGGTGATTATATGTTGGTGGTTAATTGGTTGAATAGTGCACAATCTTGCATAAATATTTTCCTATATCCAATTCTAGATGATTCTATTCAAGTTAAAAATTATTTTAACTCTTTTTCTTGGCATCACATATATAAGGAGCAGAATGAGGAGGGAGGTCAATTATCCAAATCATTCGTAGATCTCGATCAGGGGCTTTGGCAAATTATTGAGGTTTGTGGAGGCTCCATTATCTCTTATGTTTGTAGTCCTACTATGGAGCATATTTCCCATCCACTTGGTGGTATTTCATAATCCTTTTTTGATATGTGTTTTGGTTATGAGTGACTAATACCGAGCTTATTTCAGTGCTCTTTTTGCCTCTATGTTGAGAGGTTTTATGTATTAAATATGGATCTTGACATGGATATATCTAGTTATCTCTTAGGTCTTTGTTCTTTTATATCATTGGAATTTTCAGAACCATCATAGATAACTGATTATATATTATAACAAACATTTATCTTATTATTTTTGTATACACACATGGTGTGTTTGCATAATGCAAATTTTATTATCCTTTAATAAAAATTAGGGTTTTTTTTTTAAATCACATAATTTTAATTTAATATAGATAATCACTAATTTGTGATAAATAGATAATTGTGCCATCATAAACATGTATCCAACACATAATACCCAATCTCTTATTTTATCTCTCGTAACCCTCTTCACTCATTTCCCCTACTTTCCTTGCACACTCTTCAAGCACTCTTTCGTGTGGCTTGATGAATTTTTCTATCCCTCGTGTCCCACCTCAACCCTAAATCAACCATCTTCCATCCCTCGACTACTCATTTCTTGTTTCAATCAACCTTTCTTCTTCGCCATGGCTCGTAGTAATCCCTCATCTTCTCACTAATGCAAGAGCATAGACCATTGCCCCACTTTCTCTCCCTTGCCTAGTAATCCTCCCCATGCTACCCAACAAAGAGCTCATAATATAATTGAGGTTTATTTTTAGTAGCCATATTTTTATTAGGATTATTGGTAAAAAATTAAACCCGTGGTGCTTCTCTAGGTGTATTCTTCAATAATAATCTATCACATGTTCTTTACATTTGTAATAATTAAAGAATGTAATTTTTTCTTATTTTATGTGCTTTATCCATTTATAAGCAACTTGGAGTTGGTCTTTCAACATACATTCCAAATAGATGACTTATTTTTTATGCCTTCTTTTATAATATTTTTTTCCCTTAAACTAGAATTAGTGTTAGTAATGCTATTTTACTTCCTTCGATTGTTCTTAGCTATGCTAATTTATCTTCATGTTAAATGACTTCTCAAATGTGTATGTAAAAAATCCATATATCTTTATGGATAAGATTGATCAACCAACAATTTGAATGTAATTTTGAATGAGATTAATCATATTACTAATGAATTAAGTGATGAATCCCTCTTTTTTTATATTCCATGCTATATTAAATATCAAAATGGGAAAATTATTGGATAGAGACATTTATCAACATGTTGGAATTATGTCCTAGGTACTACCATTTTTGTTATTTCTTTCAATTTTTGACGGGATTGAATTTGGCCTTGAAAACAATCTTAACCTTGTCCCAATCATGACTTGAGTCACATAAATGCTTGTTTGTGCTTACAAAAATCCTCCCATTATCTCAAAATTTCATATTACATATACAACTTTGAGTCACATGAATGCTTGCTTGTGCTTACACAAGTCCTCCCATTATTTTAAAGTTTCATAGTACATATACAACTTTGAAAAGGAAAAGTTTCCTCCATATATGAAAATTTTCACGTTATAAAATGACACAAGAATTTTAAATAAATCATTTGATTCAATAGCATGTCTTAATCCCCATGAAAAAAAAATCTATAATAATTTTCAAGAGTGTGTCTTGATTTCCATGGAAAGAAATTTCTAGAATAATTTTCACTTTAAAGAGAGACTTCAATTAAATGGAAAATTTCTCCACACAACATTTCTAATGTGATTATGCTACATTCATTGTGAAACTATAAACTAATTTTCATTCACTTATTAACAATGTTTCGTTACAATATGATGTTTGTAAACTCTTTTGATATGGAAAGTGCAAATTTACAAGCATTAGTACTATCACATAATTTTAATTTAATATCCATAATCACTAATTTATTACAAAATGGATAATTTCTCCATCACAAACATGTATCCAACATATAATACCAAATATCTCCAAGGTGGGTGCCTTGGCACAAATCCCCCACCTTGCAGTGACTCAATGCATATCTACTTACATGTAATTTCCAGTATGCTTGCCATCCACCACAATCTTAGCTTAGCATGTTATCCCAACTATGCTCATTTAAGTGACCTCACTTCACCATTATGGCTACACATACAAGAAAGAAAAAGATTAGGGAAAAATCACTTCACATTGAACATAGACCACCCCATTTCATTATTTTGGAATGAAAATACACCATTATTATTGAACAACCCATCTTCAATCATGCGAGGATGAGGTTATCAACAACACCTCACATCATTATATCCTTGATAGTAGAACTACGTAGATGATGAACTCTTTAAAGCATGTTAGGTGTGTTCTAGTGGTGGATCAAATGATATCTTTTGGTCGTAGGAAAAATTCCTCATATTGAGATGCCCACATGCCTTCATCACGACAATGCAAAGAAACCCTTTAATTTTATCCTCACTCACTAGGGAATTTGAACTTCTCCAAAGGTTACTTGCAATATGAGTGGTGGAAAATTGGATCGTCTACATCCTCAATTTGAACTTCTCCAATTTCTAGGTAAGGTCATTATCATTTCAATTCAATGTTTTTTGTTTTGAGCTATTACTATTTGCGCCATTTTCTAGCTACTTTGGTATGTGGATAGGAGCTTCTACACTCATCAACTCATTCTAATCTAGCATCCTCATCTTCTTTTAGCTCTCATAATCCCCCTAGCCCATTTCCCCTACTTCTCTTGCACCCTCTTCAAGCTCTCTTTCCTTTGACTTATTCTCAACTTCCATCTCTCTTATCCCACCTCAACCCTAATTCAACCACCTTCCTTCCCCCTGCTATTCATTTCTTGTTTCAATCAACCTTTGTCTTCATCATGAATCATAGTAATCCCTCATCTTCTTGTCGATACAAGGGCAGAGGCCACCCCTCCACTTCCTCTACCTTGCCAAATATCCTCCCTTTACTACTCAACAAAGAGCTCGTAATCAAGCTAGGCAAGCCCAAGCTCAACATGAGCAAATCACACCTAAATTAGTCCGCTAGCCCTTGTGAGGTAGGATAAAAATTATACTCCAAATCAACATGTGCAAGATGAAACTCAACATTGGATTCCAAACATGGGAAAGTCAACCCACTGAAGGAGGTATGCTAGTTACATGCAGGTTGTTAATTTCTACTAGCATACCAAAACTGTTCTTGGAGGCATTCTCACTAATTATCACATAAACCAACAACAAAACATCCACAAGCTTGGTGAATTTGAAGATATGCTAGAAGTTATGGATCAAAAGCTTGACATCCTTCTCAAAATGTGTAGCCATAATTCCTACCTAGGGAGCACTCTCCACAACAAATAAGGATCCAAATAATTGGCCTCATGTCACCTTTCAACTCTTTTAGAAAGTTTTCTATGAATCTCTCTTGTAAATATATGAAGTCATTTTATCTTATGTATTTTCTTTCCTAAGCAATGCTCTCATCTAACAAAGTTAGCATCATATGAAGATCTTATTGTTTAGCCTTTGGTCTAGCATTCCTCTATACCCAAAAAAAAAAAAAAAAACATTTTTCTTAGTACATTTGATAATAATAATTCCAAAGTAAATTAAAAGACAAAACAACAAAACAAAACCATAATACCCAACCTAGTAATTTAAAAAATTTTATTATTTTATTTTTTATTTTAATAAATTATTACAATATATAAATTTATCAATATATTATCCATATAAATTCATATTCCATCAAAGCATTAACATATTTATAGTTACTAAATAAAATTTTAATAATATACCTATATGATCTGTTAGGTTTATAATGTATATATTAAATAATCTAATAAAAATTAAAATGTATTTATCACTCTAAGTCATTGATCATCCCAATTTGAATTTCAAGAGTGCATAATTATTAATTGTTTTGAGAATGTACAATGTTTCATTTATGGTTTGTTGAATATATATGTAAATGAGATTAATCAACTCAATGTTTTTTTATTTATTTATCATTCCATATCAAATATCAAATAGTGCAATAGCAATATTTGTTTTTGGATAGAAACGTTTATCAACTTGTTGGAATTATGTCTTAAGTATTATTATCGTTTTTTTGGCTTTTTAATATTTGTTGGGTTAGAATTTGGTTTTGAGAATGATTTTAATTTTATCCTAATCAAAGTTTGAGGCAAAATAAATGTTTAATTGTGCTTACACAAGTTTTTTTATTATATCAAAGTTTTATAATACCTATATAATTTTGAGAAGGTAAATTTACTTTTACATAGAAAGATTTCAATGAGACAAGATTTCTAAATAAATCATTTGGTTTAAGAACTTGTCTTAATTTTATTGAAAAAAAAAATTCTATTAGAGTTCTCACTGTGAACAAAGATTTCAATTAATTGACCAAATTTCCCAAGCCACATTTTTAATGAAATTATACTAGAAATATTGATTAAATAAAACTAGAAATTGTTTCTCCTTTAATTGTTAACAATATTTATATATAAAATAAAACTTGTAAATTAATTTGACATAGAGAAATGTAAATCTAAAAACATTAATATCATTATATAATTTCAACCTAAAATATATAACTACTCTATTATAAATAATATCTTTATTATAAACATCTATCAAACATATAATGCCCAAAAATACCCCTATAATAATAAAATTTTAACGTTTTTTATTTTTTAATGTTTTTAAATTAAATACTATCCAAAATTTAAAAGAAATTATTAATAAATTTTATTATTTATCATATAATTTATATTTTCATTACCAAATAAATTAATAATCTTAATTTATATAATTTATTTCTTATTGGTTTATATTGTATATATTAAAAACTATGAGCCATTGTTCATCCTAGCTTAAAATAATTTTAAGCTTGCACAACTATTAATAGCGTTGGTTTCATTATTTCTGGTATGTTTATATCGTATATATCAAATAATTTATACTGTTTAGAAATGAAGAAAAGAAAATAATCACTGTCAATCCCTTTTTTATCCCCACTTGAATTTTAGGACCGTACAAGTGTTAGTGTTGTGATTATTTAACTAAGGACATGATTGTGTTCCTATAAGCTTGAATTTTAAGGTTTAAACTTGTACAACTCATAGTATTAGGAAAATATAATGTTTCATTATTTGTTATAAGTTAATATGGTATATATTAAATAATTTATATTTTTTTAAATATTTTTTTGTTTTAAATCCACTTTCACGTTTTTTTTATAAATTTAGATTTGTAGAATTGTACCAGTGTTATTTTGTTTGTTTAACTAAAAAAGAGGAATTACATTTATATAACTTTGACTTTAATAGGTTTAAATTTGCTTGTGTAGAAATAATTATGTTTCATTCCAAATACCCTCCCCATAATCATATAATAATTTTTTGCTTTATAAATGAAATGTTTTCATAAAAATGGTAATAATATAAGTTAAAATATATATTATTAAACATTGAGCTTGGAGTATGTTTAAGACTATTTAGGTTTTGTTAGGGGTTGGTTTTCTTTAAAGTAAGGTAATAGGTTAATTTCTTAGGGATCACCAATCTCGTAATTACAAGTAGCCTGATTTTCTTTGAATAATAATAATGTTTCAGCCAACATTAATGATAACAAACAATAAAAATTATAAACACTATTGATACTTCAACCAGTGACCACCAGCCTAGTCATTAAAATTAGCGTGATTTTCTTGAAATAATAATAATGCTTCAGCAAACATTAATGATAAGAAACAGTAAGAGCTATAAACACTGTTAATACTTCAGCCTACATTAATGATAAGAGGCAACAAAAACTATAGACACTGCTGATTTGAATATTCAATTATAATAAAATTTTCACCCTATAATTTTTTTTATCA